>JBAGKK010052003.1:0-10012 GCA_037177015.1 Euceroptres primus
TTTGATTTAGTTATTATTTATGAATTATTACACATAACGCATAACCAAAACACTGAAAACGAACTGATGTGAACCGAAGCTTAAACTACTACGTCACTACTGCGCACTTTGTTGCTACGCTATTTGCGCGACACCGCTGACCTCCGAGTTCAGCTTTCCTCATCCCTTTGGATCCCTCGCCAGCAAACTCAGACCAAAGTAACACACACTCATGTATAAACTACTTCCTGGAAGGCCTATTCCGGTCGGCATTCAACCGCGCTTTCAGTGTATAAGTTTAATTTAACGTTTACTTTAATTTTAAGTTTTAATTAGTTATTATTTATTAATTATTATATATAAGGCATAACTAAAACACTGAAAACGGACTTAAGCGAACTGACGAAACTATCCGCTTAGGATACTGCCCGCTTTGTGACTATGGTACTTGCGATACCCCGCTGAGCTCCTAGCTCAGCTTTCTCGTCCCCTTGGACCCCTCACCATCGACGCGAATTCCTTGAACTCGTATACCGGGGGTAAATAAAGCGGTGGAGCAGTGTACTTGGGTTAATCAATTCTTTTTGGGCAGTAAGTTGTTTAAATTTGAATTTTACAAATTTTGTGTGCATTGAAAACAATTTGATGAAATAATTGTGCATTTTTCTATGAGAAACTCATCTTAGTTTACAAATCTCTATAAGTCTATTGGCTCTATTCCGAGAACTTTTCTATGCAAACGTTTGTCACTCGAGCCCGCTTACTGGATGTATGTGTACTCAGAAATGGCATATACTATCGACATGAGTCATATCCGTTGTGATTGCGATTCCGAGCAGGGATCACAGCGGGATCAGTCACCGAAAGAGGGCCTTTCAGTGCGTGATTCTGCCGTCTTTGCATTATCTCCAATGCAGTGCATTTTCGATTATACAGGTCACGAATATTCTCGAGATTTTAATATCAACCTCAAATCAGAAGAATAATATTTCCAAAATTTAATACCAAACTTTGATAAAACAAGTGAATAAATTGAATTCTATCCGAGTTGTGTTAATAATTTACAATCTATTTCTATAACGGAGAATACTTAACGTAACTTTTAATAATACATTCAATTGACGTGTACGAAACAACGGTATCACTTTCTGACACGTTTCTCCTACTTTATACAATCAAGCCATGCTTTTCTAATGGAAAATAAGAAAAGGAAAGCTTGTATGATAAGAGCGAACACAGGACACGCAAAGGATCGAGACACGCGTCATTTTTCTGCCAGTTTAACATGTTCGCCTGTCCATCTATCCCAGATGAAATAGACGCGAATGCCATGTCTCGTACTTGTCAAGCTGAGTGACAAGTCGTTCCATTCCCACGTTTCCTATACTCCTGGGTATCCTAATCATATTTTTTTTCTAAATCTGCAAATTTTGAAACACCACGAAACAATTATTTTGTCTCATTTCTTATCTCACTATATTTTCCTTATTTAAACTCTAAAATTCTCTTATTCTCCTGATTTCTCCAATGAGAGAAGAAATCTTTGAAAATCTCTGGTGTGGAAAAAAACGTGGTACGCATAATGGAGAACCATTGTTTTCGAAAAGAGTAAAGGGTCTATGGCCTTCTTATGTGCAGATAGAGAGCTGAGAGTAGCGCATATTGACATCTCTGTATCGGTAATAAAGCAGTAGCTAGCAGTTTTCAGTCGTGTGGAAATCGAAGGGCCCTAAAGCGTTCGTTAGTTGCAGCCCATGGGCGGTGGAGATGAGTAATGTGAAATGCAAAAGAGGCATATGACGCCTGTTTGTACCTAATACGAGTGTGCAGAAATGCGTGTAGAGCGACGAGTACACTGTCTACGCAAGTACACATGAGTATAGAGAGCCAATAACACGTAGGCAAAGACGCCGATATGCTCACTACCACCCTCGCCTACCTATTGAAGTTTGCGATGACGGGACCCGTCTGTCAGCAGATCAAAGCTGAGGTAAGCTCTCTTTGTGATGCTTTGCCGAGCTGGTATTTAATTATGTATGAGATCGATATTCGGGCCTTCGGCGAGAGGCTACCGCGCACGCTTTCCTGTTGTTGCCATTCCCATATAGCCAATTCTAAACCTTCCCTCATCATCGACAGAATCTTCTTTAAACTCATCTGCATCCTTCACTGTTCAAGATACGTCAATCTACACTGAACAGAATCTCTTTCGAATTTCGTGTGGGATGCCGTTGTAATTTTCTTTAGCGACTTTTTATATGATATCGGCATAGAAAAAGATGCATTTTTGGATAAAATATGGCGATTATAGTATGACAGTGTTGGGTTCCAGAATATGTAGTAAATTCGTAAACGAAGTTCGCTCGAACTTGCGGTTACTATAAGCGCTTCAAAGTCTTCTTAGTTCCTCACTCGGCGGGCGAAAAACGCTTAGAACCCGTATTCTCTCGGTATGGCTATGTTCCATGCAATTTACATGGATCATGACATGTGCGTCTTTTGTTTGTCGCGCATGCGTAGGTAACCGATCGTACCAGGCCCGTACATTACCACACCAACTTGGCTATACCGAGAGAGTACGGCTTCCGAGCGATTTTCGCCGGCAGAGTGGGGGGGCTTTCTTAGTATGACTCTAAAACGAACTTGCTATTCCGGCTTTGCTATTCTGGCATTGAATATTGCCATACAAAATTCGCTCGAATCTGAGTAAGAACTTAACAGTGAAGTAAACGTTAAATTAAACTTATATTTAAAAAATATTTTTCACTCGTGGCAAAAATCAAACAGAAATAGTTCATACGGCTCTGACTTGTTTACGTTTAGAGAGTTCAGATTTAAGGGTAAGGCCATTCAGGCAACCCTCGAAACCGGCCTTAAATCGGTGTTTCAGTTTTTACGTCCTTTAATCATATGATTTACGATTAAAAAAAAAAATTTGACTCAAAAAGTCTCAAAAACCTGACGTGCTGAGAAAAAATAGAGGACAGATTTGAATTCAGCACAGAAAACTACTCTGGAAATAATATATCTCATTCCATGAACACAGGTCATATTTTGTTAAACAGTGATATTTGTGGTATCGCATTTTCACTGTCACAGGAATTTCGGACTCATTTAGGGGTCTAGAAATCCATGAAAAAAATTTCCCAAGAATAACCCTTATCACCAAAAAACCACATTATAAAATGCATTAAAATAACAGTATGGAGTTCTCGTAATATAAAAGAAGACAGTTCGAGTCTAAATTAATAATAATTAATAAATTAATAAAGAAAAACCAAATACAAAAGAAACACAACTTTTTACTGTGTTTCTTTTATTTTATGACATGTACTATTTTCGGCAAAATCACCTAGAATTGACTACAATTTGAAAAGAAAAAAAATTGGGAAGAAAAAAATTTAATTTCCTAAAATTGAGTGAAAAGTTTAATATTTCTACCCCACAAAAGTTAATATCGATTGAATTTCAACACTTTAAAAGTTGGAGATTATGATAAATTTTCAACTAACTTCTTCCACACCTGTTGAGCGTAAGACATCGTTTTTTAAAGGAGATTTTCTTTTCCTCCAGTTGATTTCTTTTCTCTTAAATTAAATGATCATATTAATAAGTGTTTCATAAATAAACAAAATAGAAGGCTGTCGCTGTTTCTTTAAGATTTCTTTTAGATTTTTAAATTTCTCCGGTTTAAAAATTTTAATTTTCTATTTTCAAATACTGGCACGAAAGATTAATGATTCGGTAGCCGAGATTTCACATTTCGGTTCGTTTGCTCACTTTTCTAAGTGATTGCAATTTCCATTAGTATTCACATCAGCAATTTGTTATTAAACATTATTACCTCATTCAGAAATAATTTCTTGTCTCGTGAAAAAATTAGTCAGCTCTATCAATATTCACTGCTGTTAACCAACAATTTGAGTTAAAAGATGATGATTTAAGTCAGTGGAAATTAGCTTCCAGATAAAATGTTTTGAAGAGATTGCCATTGCGGCAAACGGTAAAGGCCATATTCAGAATTCCTTTAGTTTAAACATGAATTTTCGTTTATAAAATATATTTCGAGAATGATGATTCGTATTTTTCATATATTATTTCATTGTCTCAACAACTTCGGTTTTGATATTGTTTTCATTGTCTCAACACCTTCGGTTTTGATATTGGATTTTATTGATTAATTACCACTTAAGCAGCTTTAAGAAATAAAGATGTTGCGTTTATTTGTTGCAAAAAGTCGATGATTATCGATCTAGATTTCACTTTACAAATCAAGATTTTGAATTTTTTTTTTCTCTGAAAATTGTAACTGAGGCGCTTGCATTCTTTCGAGGCCTATTCATCCGATTCGTCGAAATTCCGCGTATGTGTATATTATACGCCCATGCAAAAGCAACCAACGGCCTCGTCTCGGCGAAAAGAATCCGGCAGTCCTGAATCGCAGGATTCAAGCAAAGACTAATAAATTCCGATATGTTAAGAGAATCTGGAGGATAGTATCAATATTTTTGCTAGTCACATGAACAAAAAGTCCAAAGTTCGATTTCGTTGAATATTTTCGAAGCGGGTACTTACGCTTTGTCGTATTTACCCAATAAAAGCAATAAGTAATCTGTATTTACATTATTTTTCATTCAATTTTTCTGAAACTTTAAAAATGGTAAAGTTTGTACGTCTTTGAATTTCGTTAAAACACCTATTAAAGAAATAAAGCATTTGGCTTTAATTCTAAATGCTCTGATTTTATAGTGATGATCCAAAGTATAAAATCGTCGATCTGTCGACAAGCAGAGAATCTGCATCGAGCAACGAGATTATTACCGAGGTTAAACACTTGATGATTGGTTGTAAACTCGAGACAGGTTTTGACAGAGTGTGCGTGACCAAACACCGCCACAGGTGTGTGTCTGTGTTTGCGTTAGTTTATGCACACGTATGCAGATGCAACGGCATAGTTCGTATGAACGTGCACTGTGGAATTTCCCATTTGTTCATACACAGCAAAAGGTCTATTTGAGTAAGCGCAAGTACTCGCAAATCACCAGGGCGAGCTAACGAGCGTAAGTCGGCCGTTTTGTGCGGATTATAATTAAGTACCGCGAGCTGTACAGGTATATATACCCTACTAGTGCGTACGAAGCTTTGTTACTTTTGTTCCACTCAGAAATAAACAAATTCATTTGTCGGCTTGATAAACCCCAAATAAATGCCCACCTCCATTAATTTTCACTTAAAAGCGCAGTAGAGTCTCGATCTACGCCTCCAGGCCTGCCGTTCAATACCTTTTGATAAGCATGATTATGCCTATAAAAAATTTTTGTTCATTCAACAAAATCGTTGTACACTCATTGCTGGATTATGGGCCGGGTTCGGGGGTAGACGGTCTTCAATTCAATGCTGTTAAAATCCAGTTTGAACCGGATTTAAAACGATGAGCGAGCAGTCTTATGTCAACATTCAGGACCGTGTATATAGGCTCTGAACGTACAAAAGTAAATGCGCAGAGAGTCGCGATGTAAACAACTTCTGACGGCCCTGACTGTTCGAGCGATGTTGGCCGGTCAAGGGACGCTCGGGGGGGGGGATACAGAATCAGTGAAGCGTGAACGACCATGAAGCCGGCCGGTAATCCAGTGGCAAATAATCCAGCGATGAGTGTACTTAGAAAAAAGAAGACCAAAAAAGAAACAAAACTTTTCTCTGTGTATGAAAAAGATAAAAAAAGTAGTGGACGAATATAGCGACTGATCACTTCTGACCCTGAAGCAACGGCACAAATAAAAATGATAAATCCATAAATAGGGGGAAAAAAGTATTAGTCGATGGCTCTGATTTGGTGTGCTCGTGGCATGATGCTCCTCTTGTCTCTTGCGAACTCTTGCTCACTTTCCATCTCTCTGTATCTCTCTCACTCGCTACACTCCCCCGCCTGCCACTCTCTAGCTTTGTGCAAGCGCGGATTCATTTCACTCGATTTCCATTTCACGCACCGATAGCACGCGCGGTACTCAACGGATGAGTAGGAAAAGTTATCGTCCGCTTTGAATTATCAATGAGCGTGTTTCTTGATGTGATTTTTCACGCTTGACCGCGTTGACAGAGTTGTCGGTGAAAATCATTTCCATTTCGTAATGCTCCGAAAACGTTTGTTTTCCCAATTTCATATACTCCCCCAAACTGCTTTGTGTTAATTTTATTGAATGGCTTTTGTTTGCAGACAGTATTTGATTCTAATTCGAGATTTTCGAAATTAACACGCTTCAAATGAATCTAGAGAAAGAGTTATTTATGTATTATTATCAAAGAAGATGAGTAATGCACCAGCTACATTTCGATAGTAACACAACTATGTTCTGATGGGTTTCATCATTCTTTAATTTTTTTGCACAATGCTCTCCCCGCTATGAAATGAATACCTCACTCCTAAATAATCACATTACGGTATGGGTGCTCATCTCGCACCCCACGCTCCTGCCCGGCAAGCACGCCACGTGAATTGATTATTTTCTGGAACGGCGTGCTTGCATCGTGCGCGCGACAACACAACCGAACATTATTCGGCCTTGCAGGCATGCGTGTCGCTTCACTCTTTCCGATATAACTTTGATCATCAGCATTGTTGTCTCTAACGACCAAATTTTCCCCGCATACTGTTTAACAATAATTGACGAACGTTAAGTGGCTTATGCGGAACATGTAGCTTGGATTGCATCCCTGTATATGGTGCACTTGGTTCAGCAAATCCAAGAGTAGAGAGGCTTAGTGATAGGATGTAAATTTGTAGTTATGATAATAATAATGGCAACATTAATACCGAGCAGCAAAACACAAACGTTATGGTACGAGTATCGCGATGCGGTCTTGCGTAGAGATCCTGCATGGGGTGAATTGGGGACAAAAAGGGTGCGGAAAAGGGATAGGTGTGCAAGAGAAAGAGAGAGAGAGAGAGAGAGAGAGAGAGAGAGAACGAGGATAGGGAACCGTGAGTGTAGGTGATGGCAGAGCGAATGCGGGTTTGATCGTTCGTACAGAAAATTGTGTTTTCGGAATCAATTGATATCCACCGAGTAATAATACACTCGCTAATGATCGCATATCCACAATCATTCTAGTCACCTCTGCTTCCATTTTCATCTCCCCTTGCCCCTTTTTGCCCCTTCATATTGACCTCGATGCCTCTCGCTTCACTGCCCAAAATTGCCCCCAGGGTCTTCCGGACGAATTTCAAGCCGGTTAATTTCAAACGTGCAAGTGCGTTTGGACATTTTTAATTATCAATGAGAGCGAAAAATGACAGCAGACGATGAAAAGTTTTGTCATTTCGAGCAAAGCCTGAGTTATCTGTAGGAACTGTGAAACTGGTTGTAGTTGGAAGGATTGGAAAGGAGGAAAGTTTTTTTAGTTTGGATTTATTAGAAAAATTAAATATTATCTGTAGCAACTGTGAAACTGGTTGTAGTTGGAAGGATTGGAAAGGAGGACATTTTTTCAGCTTGGATTTATTTTAAAAAATCAGTCAAAGAGCTTCAAACGAAACGCACCATCGAAATCTCTTTTACATAAAAATATTATACTACAAAAAGGGCAATACTTGTCAATTACATTATGTTCATTTTGAATGTTATCGGCTGTAGTATGAATAGGAGTGTAACTGTCAATGGACGCTAAAGTGTTCAGATCAGGAAGATAAAGAATGGTTAGAAGATTCAATTACAATAGATGACAGTCCGGTATGCGATTCTATTCTCCATCGTGGAGTCCATAGAACTGCCATTAAGGCCTTTACGTCCTATCTCATGTACAAGTGTGCAGGTGTATACACATTCGCAGGGACAATTGCACGTTTATACGCACGCTCACTTACTATACACTATTCCGTCTCGTATGCTTGGACGGTGATAACAGTGAGTAATAATCGTGCGCATTACGTCAGCGTGCAGTGCATTCTCGGCTTGAATGCAACCGCGTGCATAGATCACTCTCTCCGTGACGGACTGCATTCTAAGGAGAAGCTAGGAGGACCAACATCATGTACCTAAGTTAGGTCGTACTTGTGCACCCTATATACCTCTAGAATGTGTGCGAAACATGCTGCTAGAACGTCTGTTACAGTCATCATGAATCAAACCACCTTCCATCCAAATTCCCTTCAAAATTTCCGTATGCTTAGAGCTTAAGACGCGTCCGAAGTTACGGATTTTATATAATGTCGCCAAATTTTGGAGTACAGAACCATGTTGCTCATGAATGATAATGTACACTGAGAAAAAATGTTAGTTTGAAAGAATAAAAAATGTTTCTTTGATTAAACTTTTTTTCTCAGTGTAAGAATCGTTGGCTCAGGTTAAGTGGACGCGAGGCCCGGGTCAACACGTAGAAGATTAATTCTCTATCGTACACGTGCGTCTAGTACTTACACGCGTGTAACGGTATCAGGTCGCGTGTTCAGCGATGAATCACGACTTCTCTAGCATAGCGTGGCTAAGCTTAAGGAAGGAGTAGGTGACACTTTCTCCAGAGAGACAGCCTTCGATAGTGCATAGAATTTATAACTCGATCCTTGGACGACGGTATCGCACCCTCATATGGCGACATTTTACCACCAACTGTTGCAAAATGCATCTTTAGATCACCTATCCCTGTCGTTCTTAATGCCATCCAGTTAGATACATTAACGGTTCATTCCTGACAATTTAATATTTTAATGAGATAGGCTTATTTTATTGATTTTCTGTTGTGAATGTTAAAGAAAGTTTCTGATCTAATCTTTCTTCGGAAATGACTTGCTGATTTTAATTTTCATTTATTTTCGTTTGTTAATTTTTCCTTGAGAATAGATTGAGATATTAACTATCAAAAATGGAATATAGGTCATAGATGTAGCTTTGTGCTATTTAAGTGAAAATTGTGGCAATGGAAACCCGATGTATTTGGTAATCTGTTTTTCATATCTGCCTTGAGCAACATAATCTAAAAGCACGTGAGCTGTGTTATTACGTGATCGCACGAAGACGAGCGGCTGTTGGAATTGATTGATTGGTTACTTCGATGTTTGCTCTGGTTCGCCAGCACGGAACGACCCGACTCGAATTGTCACGTCAATCGATTATTTTTGACACGATTGATCGATAGCATTTGAATCGATTGGTTGACGAACGACGCCAGTGGAACCTGCTCGGCCTCTAACGATAAATATTACCTATTCTCGTTCATTTCGCATTCACTGACACCTAGAATTCGCGTTATTGTGTATACGTGATACAGAAAGCTTGTTACTTAAAAAAAATTATTTTAAAACACAAGTTATCAGCTCACAAAGATAAGTTACTGGTTTTTTATCTTTTAGAATTTTTACGATAAGCCGTCTGAAGATATCTTGTATTTATATTCAACGCTTTAGCATTAATAATTGAAAACTAAAGTTTATTTAAAATACAAGAGAATTGGAAATTGATCTGAATAAATAAGTTTCTCGTGATTAACCGACAAACCAATTGCCATTGTATAACAAAACTCAATTTCGCGATCTCAGCTCAATCACTGCAACGACGTGAAGTTATTGTATCATAAATCGTTGTCGCGTTGTAACACGAATTGTCAACGTCTTATCTAACGACATATCAGACTTTATACTTACGCATCGTTGTTATGAAACGCACATTGAAATTTGATTCTACGTGTACGATGATCGATTAGATAGAGGTCAAGATATCATATAATTTCCCCTTATCGGCTATTAATTACGTCAGTGTGCGCCGATGTCAGTGAGGGAAACGAATTTTGATTTAATGATAGTATACTATTACATGTACAAACACTAAAATTTATCGTTTTATTGTAATAAATAAACTCCTCACCGTCACACTGTTCTCTGTATAAATAATAAAATTCACAGATGTAATGAATTTATAAATTAGCTCACTGAATAATTTAAATCCTATTCGAAGTCCGTAAAATATTTCATAACAGGCAATAAATTTATGATTTAATAAAGCACAAAATAATTGAAACCAAAACGAGCGAATACTATATA
>JBAGKK010052014.1:0-10012 GCA_037177015.1 Euceroptres primus
CATCTTCATTTACTGGTAGCTAGGCCGTCGACTTAACCTGACTTATTGGGTACAAATTACTAAATTTGCTATGGATTTAGTAGAATTCAGCGAATTCAAAGGAATTTGGAGAATTAAAAATCTTTAAATTTTAAATAATTAAAAATTTAAAAGTTTTTAAGAGATTTCTACAAAATTCGTGAGAATTCTGCGGGATTCAATTAACAAGTACTTCTTCATTCACTGGTACCTTAGTACTCGACTAACTAGACTTCTGGAATTCGACTTAGTACTCGACTAACTAGAATTCAGGAGGATTCTACAGAATTCAAACAAGGCATGCATTTTAACTGAGGTAATTAACTTGTCGAGCAATGTTTTCTAATTTGGTTGCTACGAAAAAGATACTTTTTAATTTTCGAATCGCGTTTAAATGTGAAGTTGCACCAAAGAGTCAAAACCTTCTACAAAAATAAACGGAGGGGAAATTATACGATCTGAACTTGTATTTTCGGACACTCTCAGCGATGGCACATGGTCAGTCGGCTATAAGACGCATTTTTTTGATTGGTTGATCTTTAATTGCTATTTACTCGGTAATTATGCATTTAATCAAATTTTTTTATTCATGATTTTCTATATAGTTTTTCACAAAGAATCAGAAAATATAAATATGTATTTTGAATACTTGGACACCCTGTATATTGGTACATGATTGATCAGAGTGAGGTTAGACACCATCGAAGAAATTCAACTATTTTACGTTTTCTTTAGATATCGAAACGGTGCCTGATAAATATGCTCGTAATTAAAACTCAAGAGTCGCATTCAGAATGAATCGAGTGGGAAGCGGCTTTGCGAAAAACTTTGGGACCATATCGCCCGTATACTAAGGAGCGCATATTGTGTCTGGAAACCCTTTCTTCGGCGAGGTCTCATTTGGTTTAGCTGCATTCTTACAGAAGACAAGAGAAGAAGAAAGAGCTGTTCCTTAAGCTTTGATGATCTTCGAAACTAGTTTCCTCTGTCTTATACTTCTCATTTAATGGCTCACCAAGTTGAAGTTGGGGAAAGTGAACGATATTGGGAGGATAGTTGGAAACTTAGACCTTCCTAAAGATCTGCTCACCAGACACAGTAGTGAAGGTTTTTTATTTTTAGCTTCTTCTGCATAATTTATTGTAAATAAATGAAAAGTATATAAATGCCCAAAAATTCAATAAATTTTATGTCTTAATTACTTTATTTATTTCCGACCTGACGAATATAACTTTGATTGCGCCATTTGATGTATAGCGCTTTGAACTTTCGTTTGTCGTAAGTTCGCACGCGGGTTTTCGATTCGAGAAATAAGCAGTGTAAACCTGTTTAAAAACGAATCGAATTGTTTTCAAGAGAAAAGCGCTTGATGTATACGATTCTCAGACGCGAATTTGTACCTCGGATCACAAAACTGTCTGAGGAATTTTAAAGTCAAACAGTTTGTCTTCTTACTTCGATTTCCCTTACTGCAGTTCCACTGTTGAAACTTTTAAATTCGTAATAAAATGTCGGGTTCGCTAGAAAGTCTATAATTTTTTTCAGTACGTGTCCTTTAGTTTGCAAAACTTTAGAACGTAAAATTTTGTTCTTGATAATTGAAAAAAGTATGGATAACTGCACAATTTCAGAAGTATTCAACATTTTTTAATGTTCTTGACATGTGCGCTTATTGTCCGGCTGAAACGAATAAAATGGATAAAACATGTAGTCGATTAATCTTGGTTAATTAGTTTGAGAAATAAAACAAGTAGTTGATTAATATTGGTTAATCAGTTTGAGAAATCAGTGAAATAAAAGAAGACTGACTCCATCCATTGAAGAAAAAGAATGAGTTTCAGAGTTGGAATTGTCAAAACGTATAGTTGATTCTTTTTATTCATTCTAGCTGGTTATAAAGTATGGAGCCAAAAATCTTGTACAGATTATTTCATCGAGAAAAAATCTGAAAAATATTAGACAAAAAAAATTTTGAACAGCATGTTGTGCTCTTCACTTTAAATGATTGATAATAGTTTTCAGTCAATTTGGATGTTCTTTATGACCAGAAAAAGGTGAAAAAGTATCCCAATTTTCAGGGTCTTTTGAGGACGGTACGAGTAATAGTACAGCTAAGCGGGCTTTAAGGATAATCATCTGGTAAAACAGTTATCGGCCAGTTACCAACAGTTGGTAATAAAACTATCGGTAAGGTAGGGCACCGACATGTTGTCTTGTCTCGGTCAGTAAGGATGGTCCCTGCAATACTATAATGGGCCAATTTGAAACGAAAAGAAAGGAAAAAAATATCTTTGCGAGACCCGAGGATTCGGGAGACCTTCGGTGATGGGCTCGTTATGTAGTGGCTGCTTAGATTTTATGTGAGTGCCTGGCTTTGCCATGTGCTCAGGCAGACGCCATATATATAAAATTTCTTGTAACGAAAATTACGAAGCCAGGCTGAGTCGGGAATTCGGGGAATAGGATCTTTGTGTATTTAAAGCAAAACTAAAACATTTAAACTCAAAGATTAACATTTAATTTTCCAAAGACTCGATACAAAGAAAAAGCTAAGAGGCTAAGGAAGGGTATTAGGCACCCGATGACTAGGGACCAATGGGCTTACAGCGCCCACACGAAAGAAACTCACCTAGCCAATCTAACGACGGGTACATTTAAAATTTTGACCTGGACGACAACTAATTTTGGAATAAAGATTTAAAAGTAAACTGAATGCCTAATATTACAAATTATTGGAGACTAGGACCCTAAGAAAAAAGGAATATTATCCTTTGGTCTATAATCGGAATACTGAGATTCCGGTCTCCGATAGGCTGTGTTCAACTCTCCTCAAGCTACCTCTGGTCCTTGGTCTAACTGGTTAGCCGCTAGATGGCACGGCGCCAACCCTTTGATGTACTGTCCCGGTCTGGAAGGTCGGTCAGGTATGTGCCTCGATGGTCGGTGAAGAATCATATAAAAAAATACAAACGACTGCGCCAAAGTAAAACAACAAAAAGAAATTGCAGTCATAAACTCTCAGACTCTTGTTTGCCATAATTTTAGGGGCTCCACTCGGTTAGCACTTTCGGTCGAGGAAGCATTCAGGGCGATGACTAATTTGCATCGTTACAATACCGACCGAGACATGGAATTCTGGGGATGCCCGGTTTTCGGAAAATAATCAAACCTCTTAGAAATTTTGATGCAAGTGGTTTCTGACAATTTTTCTCACAATCGAATTTTATAGAAGGCTCGATACATGAAAGGCTATTTTTTTGAGGTTTTGTTCGTCGAGCCTACTAGAAAATTCCATTGTGAGAAAAATTCACTTCCATCAAAATTTCTAGAAGGATTGAGACAAAAAGAAAGAAGTATCGATGCAGGACATGATCTCTAATGATTATGCTAGGAAAGATCCATCGGTGTCTTCTAGACATCACGACATATCAGCTGGCATCGACGCTAGAAAACACATACGACCGCGCACAGTAGGGCGGAGTGAAAATGCTCAAATTGCTCGGATCCTTAGAGCCTAAAGAAAAAAAGTTGTGGCTTGGCATCAGAAAGAAGGATCGAAAAAATTTTTAAAAAAAGAAAATTTCTTGTATTCGGACTTTTGACTTGAAAATTCGAAATTTTGAACATTTTTCAAATTTTTTCTACGAGAGAAATAATTATGGCGAATTTTTTGAGAATTTAGTTCTTAATAATGAATAATAATATAAAATTCAAAATTGGAAAACAAATTTTCTCCGATTTAAAATATTTTTAAAATGTCAAAAAATGGTGTTTTTTTGAACAATTAAAAAAAACATTTTTTTAAAAAAGTTAAACATGTCGAGCCGGAAACCCTTTCAGTTTGAATCAAACAAGCGAGTCATATTTTTTTGATTTCGTAAAAAAAATCTTTTTCATCTTTTTTTCGCGTTTGAAAATCGTCAAATTTTCAAACTTGCCATTTTTAAACGTAAAAAGTATGAAGAATAGTTTCTTTCAAAGAAACTAAATATTTGACACGCTTCTTTGATTTCAACTCGAGGGATTTTCGGCTCAACATGTTCCAATTTTTTAAAATAAATATATTTTTCTAATTTTTCAAAAAAAAACGTCATTTTTGACATTTTCAAAAAATTCTAACGTAGAGAAAAATTGTTCTTTTTAATTTTAGATTTTATATTATTATTTATAATCGAAAACTACACGAACAAAAAATTCGCCATAATTATCCCTCACATACGAAAAATTTGAAAAGTGTCCAAAATTTGGAATTTTCAAGTCAAAAGTCCGAACAGAAGAATTTTTTTTGTTTGACAAATTTTTCTGTCCCTTTTTCCTGTTGCCAAACCGCAACTTTTTTCACTAAACTTAAAAGATCCGACCAATTTGAGCATTTTCACTCCGCCCTAGCGCACAGTCTTTCCGCGCACGACGAGTTTCTCTCACTTCTTGTTTTTCTAGAAGCATCGACGCAGGAAAGCGTAAATACGACGGCTCAAGGCGCCACTATTCACAGTCTCTCACAGTCTCTCGTACTCTGTGGTTGCTCTCGTGCTGGCTTGAAATCTTTTTCGAACAAAGTCAAAGTACATGATGGCTGCGAAGAAACTAAGTGAAGTGAATTCCAAAGTAAGTGTGTATGACTGTGTTATATTTAAATAAAATTTTTAATAAGTTTTAATTGAAATCAATAAAGTTTGGTGTACGAGTTTGTAGGCTGACAGGTCGGATGACAATTCTGGTGACAGGTTGGATGTCAAGTCTAATGACAGGTTGGATGACAAGTCAAGGGGACAGGTCAGATGGCAAATCTGGTTCTACGTGCAGTTCCACATCCTGTATTCAACACGTGCATGTAGTTCTTCAGCTACCACCATTTCAGGATTTACTTAAACCCATCCAGGTAAACTTACAATTATTTTTACATTATTTAAGGACATTTCAGGAGGACATAACCTCAAAATCAAATAATCATTAAAATGAATTATGAAATCGAGAAAAATAAGCACAGTGTTAAATATTAAATAATAAAATAAAATATTAAATAAGTTTTTAAAAAAAATAGTTGAATATTTATTTATTTATTTAAAATTAGTTATTTGGCGTTTCCGATTTTTTTTCATTGCTTTGGATAACAATTATTGTAATTTTGGTAATTTAATTTTAAGGTTATGTGCAGCCTGGAATATCCTCAATACTATGCAAATATTGTATTGTAAAGTACTGTGTAACATCATAAATAACGCAGGTTTTACTAAAATGTTTTAGGTGTCGATTTCTGTTAAGTATGAGTCGACAGAAGGAGCAACACCCAATACCGATATCATCCTCGACGTTCATATCGAAGATGTCTACAAAGACGATGTCTACATCGACAACGTCCACATTGACGACGTCTGCACAGATGATGTCTGAACCGATGACGTCCACACAAACTAAAATGTCGACGTCAAAGGTCGACCTCGGGCCAATTTTCTGCAACCGGGTGCCATATCGCTTTCACATTTCTGTTAAGATTCACCTAAACAGAGGACATCGACCATACAAGCTCACTTGGCGCCTCGAGTGAGTATAGCTACGAAACCTCAAGAGACACCATCTGACCTTGGCAATACATCGCTGCGACAAACTTCACAATTCCACCCCAGCTCATCTCCTTTCAAAATTCCAAATTAAGAATTTTTTTCACCAAAACCTTCATCGTCATTAGTATTACCAGCTCTTAATGCTATAGATGATTTGGAAGCTGAAAATATTCTAAATGAAGTTATCAAAATGTCTAAGAGCATGAACAATAATGATGAGGTGAATCATGTGCATAATGAAGTTAAATCTAGAAAAGATTCAATTAATGATAAATAAAATAAATCAGCAACTAAATAAAAAATAATTAAATTATTATTAAATAAACAAGGCGCACAAAAATTACATGCTTGAAATAGAAAATGACCTGATATTTAACCCTTCTGGTTTATGAGCTTATGTCAATAATATGAAAAAAATCATCCAGAATAACGGGCACAATATCCTATCTAGATTCTCAGTTTGAAGATCAACAGCAAATTGTCTAATCTTTGCACACTACATTGAAAGTGTTTATATAACACTTCCCGGCTTAGATTATCAAGACTTATCACGAGATAAAATATCACTGACGGGTATCGTATTGCAATTTTCCACTAGTGAAATATTAAAGGCTTAAAAATCACTTCGCCCGAAGATGACTGCGGGAACTGATTTTGTCCCAGGCTTTGTACTAAAGGGCTGAGCCATGATTCTTGTTGCGCCTTCAACAGCAATCTTTAATCATGCGCTCTACTGTGGAGAGTTCTCAATAAACTGGAAATCCGTTAGGGTGTGCCCGATATTCAAAAATAAAGGTAGTAACACCGATGTGTCAAATTATAGACCGATATCAATATTAAGTGCACTTCTAAGGTCTTTGAAATCTGTATATACAATGAAGTATGGAAGCTTTTTAAACCATTGGTTTCTGATTCTCAACATAGTTTTACCCCAAAAAGATCAACTGTCACAAATCTGACAACATTCATGCAAATCATAACAACACTTTTAAAACAACACGATCAAGTTGATATCAATAAACAGAAAGTACATCTGTGGTCGGTGCTCACACTACTTTGCAAGTATGGAAAAGCTGGTTTCACATAGTGAAAATTTTACTACATTGAATTATTGTAAAGTCGTGCTGCCAAAACCTGGCAAAAATTTTACCGAATTTAAAAATTTCAAGTATAAAGGGAAAGTTACCTTCTTCATCTACGCAGACTGTGAGTCACTATTAAAACCAATCGAAGACGTTCAACAAAGAGGATTCTACCCTAAAGCTTTTCAAAAACATGAAATTTTTGACATCGGATACTTATTCAACTGCATCTTTGATAGTTCCCTATCATTCTACAATTGTTGTTCTCAAGGTGTGAAACCAACAAAATGATTTGCTCTAGAGTTACTGCTAATTGTAAATAACTGTAAGAAGATACTATTAAACCCAGTTCCGATACAGAAACTGACACCGCAACAACAGGAAGCTTTCATTGTAGCCACCACTTGTCACATCTGTCAGAAGGCCCTACATACACCGATGAAGAAGGTCCGTGATCACTGACACCTGACTGAAAAATATCGTGGTCCCGCGCACGAACACTGTAAACTAGCTTATCAAGAATCCAACATCATACCTGTTGTGTTTTATAACTTGAGTGGAGACGATGCTCACTTTATCATTCGTGACGTTGCTACACAATTTGAAAGCAAAGTAAAAGTTCTTGCTTTAAATGAGGAAAAGTACATCTCCTTTACAAAATATCTTCAGGGGACACAGATAAAATTCAGATTCATGGCATAGACTTTGGAGAAGTTAGCATCCTATCTCACCGAGTATAAAATTGTGAGTGCAATGTTTTCTGGAATCGAAAGTGAGAAAGTTGAATTCCTTACGAGGAAAGGTGTTCTTCCCTATTAATATCTGGACTCGAGGGCGAGACTGGAAGAAAATCAGCTTCTACCACAAAAAAAAAGTTTTACAGAACCCTGAATGACTTATCAATATCTGATGAGAACTATGAACATGCACAACAGGTATGGTGTGCATTCAGTGTTAAAACTCTCGGCGAATACGTGAAACTATACATGAAGACCGATGTACTGTTGCTAGCTGATGTGTTTGAAAATTTACGAGAACAGTGACTCGTGGCTTAGAGGCTCGATACAGCACACTACTGCACGACTCCTGGCTTGACATGGGACGCAATGCTGAAATATACAAGGCTAAGATTAGAGCTTCTCACTGACGTTGATATGCTATTGATGATTGAGAATGGTAAGAAGGGTGGGGTGAGTCAATGTCCCAACCGATGCGCCATTGCCAACACAAGTACATGATAGTTTTCAATGAAAATGGAGAGAAAATCTGCAATGTATATTTTGATGCAAACAACCTGTATGGTTGGGCAATGGAACAACCCCTTTCCTACGGTGGTTTCGAGTGAGTTACAAATTTAGAAAATTTTTACTCTAATATTCCAGATGATTTATCAGTTGGTTATATTCTAGAAGTTGATTTGTACTATCCAGTTGAGCTTCACGATGAGCATAATGATTTGCTTTTCTATCCAGAGCACTCGAAACCACTGGGTTCCAGCAAGCAGAAACTTCTAACTACTCTCCTACTGAAACAAAGGTACGTTCTCCATTACCGAGCTCTCAAAAGTACTATAGCAAACGGTCTTCATAGAGTACTTAAACTCATAGAGAATTTAAATTTAGTCAGTCAACGTAGCTCAACAGTTGCATAGATTTCAATACTAAAAAGAGAGTAGAAGCTTATAATGAATTTAGACTTTAGAGGGCCGGCAATTTGGGAGGAAAATCGACTTTAGAAAATTGACCCAAAAGGTATCTTATATCATTAATTGATTATAGACAAAGTCTCGAACAGGGGGTGAGCCAATATATTGACTTTCCGGCGCTCTAAAGGTTAAAAGGACCTTCTAAAAATTGAAGAATAATGCAGTTTACGGTAAGACAATAATAGAAAACGCACGAAAGCATGTAAACGTGAAACTAGTTACTAAGTGGGAGGGTGGATATGGAGCAGAAGCCCTCACAGCTAAACAAAACTTCCACAGCTGAACCATTTTCAGTGAAAATCTCGTGGCTATAGAGTTAAGAGACACAGAAGTTTTGTTTAATAAGCCAATCTATGTGGGGCTGACAGTGCTGGATGTATCTAAAATCCTAATTTATGATTTCCTCTACGGTTGCAAGCGTAAAAAATATAGTAACAACTACAAACCCTTGTACACTGACACGCACAGTTTAATATATGAAGTGAAGTCTCAGGCATTTATACCGACATGAAAGAAGATGTGGAAACGAATGCTCAGCAATTCGACACACCAGATTACCCTTGAGACAATGTTTTCGGAATGCCGCGAAAAAAACAAGAAAGTTCTAGGTTTAATGAAAGACGAATGTTCTGGACAATTTATCACAGAACTTGTTGGCTTGCGGAGCAAGATGTGAAATACACGTGTCAATCGTGAAGAATTTTTTGAAAAAGCTAAAGGTGTGAAAGCAGCTGATGTAGATAAAAGTATTACTTTCGATGATTACACAGAATGCTTGCAAAATTCCAATATACAATCTAGAACGCAATGTGTAATAAGGTCAAGCCAACACAAAGTCGAAACGACTGAGCAATAAAAGATTAAACTTAGTCCGCATGCCGACAAGCGATACTTTCTCCCAAATCATACAGATACCATCGCATTGGGGCATTATGAGATCAGCACAAAGGCTATTAATGATGTTTAAAGTGACAGTGATGAAGAATTATTAGATCTTCTAGCGAAAAAATTGTTTAAATTGTAATTATAAGGTGCTCCTACTTTAAATATTTGTAAATAGTAGTTAAAAGGACTTATAATTGAAGTAAAAATAGCGTGTTCGAAAGTCACCTGAACCACTGCAATCTTCACCCATGTTTGTCCAATGCCTATCACATTCTCGTCTCGAGAATTGCACCAAGGAGTGTAAAGTTAGCAGATTTTTTTCCAACACTCTCGCCGAGTCATTACATTCTTATAATTGATGTAAAAATGGCGTTTTCCAAAGTAGCATAAACCACTGCAATCTTGACCTATGGTTGTCCCATGCCTATTTCATTCTCGTCTGGAGAATTGCATCAGGGTGGGCAGAATTAGTAAAATTTTAGCAATACTGATCCTGGGTAACTAGATTCTTATAATTAGAGTAGAAATAGCGTTTTGCAATGAAGCCTGAACAACTGATATCTTGACCCATGTTTGTCTCATGCATATACCATTCTCGTCTCTAAAGTTTCACCAGGAAGGGCAAAATTAGCAGAATTTTTGACATACTCGCTTAGATCTCTATTATTATTATTTATTTATTTAACAACAGCACATTATACATTATTATATGATTCCAAGGTAAATACAGCTGCGATATTTGCTTAGGTCCACGACCT
>JBAGKK010052025.1:0-10011 GCA_037177015.1 Euceroptres primus
AAACGAAGCTTATCTACTCAAAAATGGCCAAATAATGCATTTGTTTATTAAATTTGTTTAAATAATACACGACTGTTGTTACATCGCAAACTATCACAGTAGAATGTCATTGGTGAAATATTTATAGCTAACTGCTGAGAAAGCTAAATCTATCTAATTAAAAATGCCTTAATTTCGTATTTGTTTATTAAACTGTTATAAACAATTAAGAATCGATGTTTAATGTCTTTTAATTTTAAGTTAACACTATTTTATTTACATTTTCTCTTGAAAATATTGGTTTAGTGAATTTAAATGTGGCAAATAAAGAAGATATAACTTTTGTTCACTAATTTGTTTATAACAATTAAAATTTGTTTAAATTAAATTAATACTGCTGAACATCATTTTTATTGAGTTTTTGTTTCGACGTGGATTATTTTCGGTAAAATAATAAATAATAAATATAATAAATATATAAATATAATAAATATATTTTCTTGAAAAATCAAAAAAAAATTTTTTACCTTTTGTTCATTAAATAAAAAATTTTTGAGATAATTTTTTAAATTCATCTTGTTAATTTCTATTGACCCTCTGGTTATAAAATTTTCTCCGTTGTAACGATGCGGAATTTAATACACTTTAATTTTTTTTAAAACGTCCAAATTGGATGAGTAGTTTAGTCTGAAAATTGATTTGTCCAGAGGCTTGATTTTTTTCCTACTGTGCGATGCGGCGATTCATAAACGACTTATTACAAAACCACTAATTCTTCTTATAGATTATTTTCTTAAAAAATAGTTTTTTCAGCTTATACAGAAAAATACTGTTAGCTAAACTCAAGAATTTCATAAATCATATAATAAACATTTTACATGGTTCATTTAGTTGTGTAAATTATTTCTACCTGGAGAAATTTATTTTTTGGCTGGTAAACCTGGAAAAGTCCTTGATTTTTTAAAAGGAGAAACGCTAGACACCCGGATTTAGTCATTTACTTCTTTAAGAATAATTTATTCAAAACATTTGCTAATCAGTTTTGAACTTTAAACCAGGTGCGCTACAGTTTGGAAGACAATGTAGATGGTGCTTTTGTGATCGATTCTGTCACTGGAGTAATACGTACAGCTAAAACTTTGGATAGAGAGTCTGTGGAAAGGTACAGCTTGAAAGCAATAGCTGTTGACAGAGGTTCTCCAAGTCTTTCTTCCTCTGTGCCAGTGACGATTAAGGTCGAGGATATCAATGACTCTCCTCCAGCTTTTGAGAGTGACAAAATACTTCTCTACATTGCTGAAAACTCACCCATCGGTTCGACAGTCGGCGAAATTTATGCTCACGATCCCGATGAGGGACCAAACGCAGTAGTTCAATACTCGATCATAGGAGGAGAAGATGCAAATAGTTTTCAATTGCACACACGACCAGGTGCTGATCGTGCAGAATTAATGACTTTGGAGGAATTAGACTACGAATCACCAAAGAAAAAGTACGAGTTGGTAATTCGTGCTGCTTCACCACCACTGAGATCAGATGCCTTGGTTCAAGTTCTCGTTACTGACGTAAATGATAATGCTCCCGTGTTGAAAGACTTTCAAATCATTTTTAATAATTTCAAAGACTTTTTCCCACAAACGTCAATTGGAAAAATCCCCGCTGTTGATGCCGATGTTACAGACAAACTGGTCTACAGTATTTTAGCTGGGAACAATGCAAATATAATATCATTGAACAAGACTACAGGAGAAATTACCTTGTCACCTCAATTGAACACAAATGTGCCAAGAGTCGCCACCATGGAAGTATCAGTAACTGACGGCGTTAACGAAGTGAAAGCTACAATGACATTGTCCGTGAGATTAATAACTGATAAGATGTTATTGAATTCAATTACCGTGAGGTTGGATGATATGACGGTTGAAGCTTTCTTGAGTCCACTCTTGGGCTACTTTTTAGATGGCTTGGCTGCGATAATTCCATGTCCGACAGAAAATATATTTATATTTAGCGTTCAGGAAGATACGGATGTACATGGCAAGATTCTTAACGTCAGTTTTTCTGCTCGTAAAGTAGAGCCAGGTGCTGTCGACGAATTTTATAGTCCTCAGTTTTTACAAGAAAGAGTATATCTCAATCGTGGTATTTTAGCACGACTAGCCAGAGTCACGGTGATGCCTTTTGATGATAATTTATGCGTAAGGGAGCCGTGTTTGAATTTTGAGGAGTGTGTAACAGTTTTGAAATTTGGAAATGCTTCCGGTTTCGCTAGCAGCGATACTGTACTCTTCAGGCCTATTTACCCTGTTACGACATTTTCCTGCCAGTGTGCGAAAGGCTTTACCGGCAGTCGAGAATCTTATTTATGTGATACTGAAGTGAATCTTTGCTATTCGAATCCTTGCAAGAACGGTGGAACTTGTCACCGAAAAGAGGGAGGGTACACGTGTTCATGTTCTTGGAATTACATTGGTGATAACTGCGAAATATCCTTGAACAATGATACTTGCTCTCCTGGTTTTTGTAAAGGGGGTTCGCAGTGCCAGGTTAAGACCACTGGCGGATTTATCTGTGAAGGTTGTCCGATCATTCCACTAGAAAACGTAACACCCCTTTGTGAATTGAAAGCTCGGAGTTTTGGCCCAACAACATTTTTAACTTTCCCTTCTTTGAAGCAACGACATCGATTTCATTTGAAACTGAAATTTGCTACAGAAACAATCAATGGCCTCCTCTTGTACAATGGAAGATACAACGAAAAACATGATTTTATAGCGTTAGAGATCGTTGACTCACAAATCCAGTTTAGCTTTTCCCTGGGGGATGAAGTCACTAGGGCTTCTGCTAGTATTCCTGGAGGTGTTTCAGATGGGCAATGGCATGAAGTTCAAATTTTTTATATCAACAGGACAGTTGTTGTATCTTTAGACAGTTGTGACGTTGCTTTGGCTCTAAGATATGGTGCCAAACTTGGTCAAAAATGGAATTGTGCAGGAAAAAGTGAACAAACATTAGAGGCTCGTTGTAACATGGTTACTGAAACGTGCCATCGATTCTTGGACCTTACGGGTCCGTTACAATTGGGTGGACTACCGGCGATACCCTCGAGCTTTCAGGTGAGAAACAAAGATTACACAGGTTGCATCAGCGACTTTCACGTCGATTATCGGTTGGTTGATTTAAACTCGTTTGTGGCTGACAATGGCACTACAGTTGGTTGTCCCGAAAAGAAAGCTTTTTGCGAATCTGCACCATGCTTTCATGGTGGTAAATGTCATGAGATCTGGTCTGGATACGTTTGCGAATGTGAGGAAGGATTTAGTGGTCCTCAATGTAGCGATTCAATTATAAAACCATGGCGATTCCGAGGTGACGGCCTACTAAGTTTCAATCCACTATTGAGATTGATCCAACTACCTTGGATAACAGCCTTTAGTCTGAGGACTAGAGAACAAAATACTTTTCTTATGAGTGTACAGATCGGTCAAAACAGCTCGGCAATATTTGAAATTGAGGACGGGAGAGTCATTGCAACCCTAGATGGAGCAGATATCATTAGAACGTGGACAAATATTGCAGACGGAGAGTGGCATAGAATAGAAGTAGTTTGGCAAAGTGGACAAGTCTCTCTTGATACTGATTATCGAAATCGACCTATTATTTCCCCATTACTTGCCAAGTTACATGGTTTGTACATAGGCAAAATTCTTATCGGTGGTGTAGACGAAACAATGGCTTCAAACCTGCCGTTTTTCACTGGATGCATACAGGATGTACGAATCGGTACGAATTTGACCATTTTGCAGGAGCCAACTACAGAAAGGGGCGTTTCAAGTGGTGGTTGTACAACGGGAAATGAATGTCAAAGTGATTGTCCTGATTCTGCGATTTGTGTTAAAAAATGGGAGTTGAGTGAGTGCGAGTGTACAAAAGGACATGTTGGTTCAAGCTGTGAGCAAGTATGCAATGTGAATCCATGCAGTATTGCTGGAACTTGCGTGGAAGACCGTGATATGAATAGAGGATACAAATGTGAATGCAGTGCACCTGAATATTCGGGCGAGTATTGTGAAGTCAAAGCTGATCAACCTTGTCCATCAAACTGGTGGGGTTCTCCAGTTTGTGGTCCATGTCACTGCGATGAGTCTCGGGGTTACGATCCATCGTGTAACAAAACAACTGGCGAATGCTCTTGCAAAGAGAATCACTATCAGCCACCAGGTCAAGAAGAGTGTATTCCATGCGATTGTTACTTAACTGGAAGTTTCGGTCCTCGTTGTGATCCTGAAACAGGGCAATGTCCATGTCGTCCGGGTGTAAGTGGTAGATCCTGTACAGCTTGTCCTACTGCTCTAGCTGAAGTAACACTTCAGGGCTGTCAAGTAATATACACTGGATGTCCAAGGTCTTACGCTCAAGGATTATGGTGGAATAGAACAGATTTTGGTTTAACAGCCTTGGCACTTTGTCCTGGTAAAGCAATAGGAAAAGCCTCGAGATCTTGCGATGATAAACTCACTGGTTGGCAACCTCCAGATCTATTTAACTGTACCTCTGAAGCATTCATTAAGCAAAGAGAAAAGCTTGCAGATCTAGAGGCTAAATTAAAAACTTTAAACACTTATGAAGCTATACAAACGGCGATGGATCTTCACCATGCTGTAAGTGTGACGAAAAACATGTACGGAGCAGATGTGTTGGTGGCAGAATCTTTGCTAACTATGTTGTTACGCTATGAAGAAAGTTTAGAAGGTTTGAATCTAACTCACAGCCAGGATAAAGACTATGTTTCGTATTTGATTGGTATTGCCGGAGCAGTTTTGAGAACAAAGCATCTGGAAAACTGGAGTAGAATTGAGTCTCTTGCTAAAGATGGTCCTGATACAATTTTAGAGGCAATGGATAAATATCTGAAAACTCTAACGGCTTCACAGCAAGATACATTCACAAACCCATTTGAAGTTGTAGATCCTAACGTCGGTAAGAAACTGAATTTTCATTTCATTATTCTAATAATCTTTGCCTACATGATTTAACATAATCTTTTATTTAATTTTATTAAAATTTAAACATGAAAATGCTTCTAGTTTTGGGCTTGGATGTCGTTACTTCGGAGAGCTTGTATGGTTTCGAAGCAGCGGAATACAAAGAGGATCTATCAGTTTCCACATCAAGACCATTCGAAGCTGACAGAAAAGTAGTTATCCCAGATACATCCGCCTTTTTAACATCATCAAGTCATTTTGGGCAATCTGTAAGCTTTCCAAAATACAACAACTATATGGCTGATCCTAAAAAATTTGATCCGAACTCAAAAGTGCATGTACCACTTAAGCTGTTGGAAATTAAAACTGTTGATCAAGGAGATCTTAATGTAAAAAATAGTTTGAGCAGTGGAAAGGCTGTTTTGAGTTACGTGCAGTATCGAGAATTGGGTGCATTGCTACCACGCAGGTAATTTTGAATTTTAATAAATAAATAACTACAAGGTTTACTTAACATCTGTTACACTTTGTAATATATTAATACAGGGTGTCTATTGTCCTAGAAATCCTTGGAAACTTGGAAAAGTCCTTGAATTTTTTTTACCCGGAAAAACCTGGATAAGTCCTTGAATTTCACTCATAGTCTTAAAATTCTTATCTCTCTACATTTGAATTAGTAGTTTTCTTCGAATGACAGAGTTGCTACAGGTTATCAAGGAATTCTTGAAAGTCAGGAAATTTAAAAATGGTCAGGGCAAGTCAGGCAAAACTTTCGAAGAGTCAGAGAATTTTTTGATTCAACAAATTATAATTATATCTCAATAAGTTATAATTGTAATTTAACAATTATTATAATTATATAATCATAATATTACAAAATCAGGGATCACAGTCAATCCCCTATTCTCCTTTTTCTCTCTTTCCCCTATTATTCTCCAGGTCTTCTAAAATCACTTTTTTTAGAGTTTCATTCCTTTTCCCCCTTTTTTCCCTTTTTATATTCAAATGTCCCAATAATTTTCTAAAAATTACGAGAAATAGAAACTTGTGACTTTCAAAAACTCTTAATGTTTTCTTCAATTTCCTATGATTTACAAATTTTCAAAATCTATGAAAGTCTCCTAAAATCTTTTAAAATTCTCCAGAATCTTTAAAACTGATTTTACATCCTTAAAAATTCTCCAAAATATTTTAGACTGTTCTAAACTCTTCTGGGTTCTCCTACAATAATCTTTTAAAATAATATCCCAAAATTGTTCAATATTTTACAACATAAAGGTACTAGACTTTTCCAGAATCTTCTAAAATTTTTTGAATACTTCCGTAACCTCCTACAATTTTCTACAGACTGAATCCATTTTAAATCAGGCAAGCAATGCAACTACAAGTCACAGAATCGTTCGTCTGTGAAATACGTTGTTTTTCAAAGCAAATAAGAAGACATGTATTTTACCGCTTCGAGAAAAAATACATTTTCACGAAGTTATGAGAATTTGAATTTTAAGCTTCTTTAAAAAAACAACATTTTTCTCTAAACTTATTATAACTTTAGAATCAATTAAGATATTTGAGTTTTCTTTCCTGATTATGGTGAGGTTTATTGGCCTCTTTTAAAACCCCCCAGAAAATTAAAAAATATAACAAATATAACTACTTTTGTAAACAGGAGAATTTTTTTGAATGAAATCGAATTTTCAAATTTTTCTTACAACTGACGGCACATACGAAAAAATATTTTTAAAAAAAGTTTGATGCTTTATAGTACATTATGTAACAAGGGGCGAAAGGAGCAGATTTTTCCCGAGGGAAAAATCTACTTTCATCCCATTTTGCATATAGTATTTTATTCCACTTTAGACCGTGGCCACCTTTTGGCCCTGAAAAGCTGGTCCGACGCATTTTTCTATAGCTTTTTTCGCGGCTCGAATTCTGATCGACTCGGAGCAACTCAGATTTTCAATATGGTGACCGTCGAACAATCACAGTCTCGGATTTCGGATGAGTTCTCGAGCCGCGAAAAAAAAATGTCAATTTTACTTTCGCCCCGCAAATTTTACTTTCGCCCCGCAAATGCGGTTTACGAGAAATATATGCTACTTTCGCCCCTATTTTCAAGGGCAAAAGGTGGCCATTTCGATTGAGTGTGGAATAAAAAAAGTTCTACGCAACAGTCCTCTTATTCTTTTATGATATCTTGCATCGTTTGTGAGAAAAATTCGAAAATGTGATTTCGTAAAAACAGAAATTGTCCAGGACTCAAAAATGGTTTGGGCAACATAAAACTCGCTGGATGGTTTCCTGATGTAAACATAAATTTTTAAAAAATATTTGGTAAAATTAAAAAGATAGATTTTTCGATGAAATCGCCATTTTATGTTTGCAGAATTCAATTTAAAAAATAAGATCGATTATATTGAAAAACCCATCTTTTTAATTTTTTCAAATATTTTTAAAAAATTTATGTTTACATAAGGAAACTATCTAGCGAGTTTTATGTTGGCCAAACTGTTTTTGAGTCCAAGACAATTTTTTTTTACAAAATCACATTTTCGAATATTTCTCACAAACTATGCAAGATATCATAAATGATTAAGAGGTCTTTTGCGTACAACTTTTTTAAAACATCAAACTTTCTTTTCATACTTTCTCGTATGTGCCGTCAGTTGTAAGAAAAATTCGAAAACTCGATTGCATCAAAAAAAAATTCTCCTGTTTAAAAAAGTAGTTTAGCTTGCATGAAACTTATCTATTTTCTTCGTCATTTGAGTACCAATTTATCAAAAAAATTTGGGCAAAAAACAAAGGGGTTTTTGAGGAAATCGTCTTTGAATTTTTTCAGAAAAACCGTTGTCATTTTGGGAATTTTCAATATTTTTAAATTTTCTGGCGGATTTTGAAAGAGATCAATAAACCTCATCATAATCAGGGAAGAAAACTCAAATATCTTGAGTCCAAAGCTATAAATGTTTAAAGAAAAATGTTGCTTTTTCAGAAAAAGAAGCTTAAAATTCAAATACTCATAACTTCGTGAAAATGTATTTTTTACCAAAGCGGTAAAATTAAATAAAATAAAAATGAAAACGGTCTTATTTCCTTTGAAAAACAACATATTTCATAGACGACTGATTCTGGAACTTAAAGTTGCACTAGCTGCCTGATTTGAAATGGATTCGGCCTACAGAATCTCTTTTAGAATTCTCGAAAGCCTACAAAAGATTACCGAAATTCTCTCAAATTCTTTCGAGTCTTCAAAATTTATCTGATATCTGTAAAAACTCTGCAAAATATTCTAGACTGTTTTAAAATCTACAATCATTTAGATTCTTCTGGATTCTTCCAAAAATCTTTTGAATTTTCTAGATTCTTAAATCTTAAAGATCTTAAAGTCTTAAATCTTAAAACAATCTTAAAGAATTTTTAAAAATTCTTCAATATTCTACCAAATGTACGAGAATATTCCAGAATCTGCTAAAATCGTCTAAAATCTTCTATAGACTCCTCAAGAATATTCTGAAATGTACCTAAAGTTTTTAACGTTCAAATGAACAAACTTTTTTTTTCTAAAATCAAATTCATCTCAAAAAGAAATATCATGACTTTTTTATCATTACACTAGTTTCTATATTATTAAATCAATATTTTAGAAGAAATTTGTTTTGAAATTAAATGAAACAACATATTTCATTCATTTGAACACGTTCAGAACTTTAATCTCATTATTCTGAAGTGCATTAGAATTTCTAGAATTTTGTAGAATCCTTTAGAACTCTTTCCAGTCTACAAAAAAGACTAATAATCTAATAATCTACCTATCTAATAATTAAAGATTTAATAATCTTTTAGACTGTTTTCAGAATCTTCGTAAAATTCTGTAGACTTTTTGAAAGTCTTTTAAAAAATGTCTAGAAGAGACTGGAAGATTTTAGAACATTATGAAAGATTTTTGGAAGAATCAGGAAGTCTCCCTGAAAGATTCTAAAACATTCAAAAATGTAGTTTGTAAAGAATTTTTTGGGATTTCGAAAGATTTAATGAATCTACAAGTGGTTTATGGAAAATAAAAATATTCTAAAAGATTTTAAAAGTTTGTTGAAGATTCCAGAAATCATGAAGGATTTTCGAAAATTCAAAAGCATTCCAAAGATTCTAAAAGTTTAGAAATTTGAGGAGTGTTTTATTAGATTGTAGACAGGAATCTACGATTTGTGACGATTTTTTTAAGATTCCGGAGAATTGCAGCTTCCTTCGTATTAAAAAAAAAACTTCCTATTTTCCCTCAAATTGAACCACTGCTAAACCATTGTGATCCCGGAATTAAATAATTAATTATAATGGCAGATAACGGTCAGGGAAAATGAATAATTGGTCAGGAAAAAGCCAGGGAATTTTTTTTGATGGAACAAATTATAATTATATCTCAATAAGTTATAATTGTAATTTAACAATTATTATAATTATATAGTTATAATATTACAAAATCAGGGATCACAGTCAATCTCCTAAAATCACTTTTTTAAAGAGTTTCATTCCTTTTTCCCCCTTTTTTCCCCTTTTTATATTCAAATTTCTCAATAATTTTCCAAGAATTATGAGAAATAGAAACTTGTAACTTTCAAAAACTCTTTTATTGTTTTCTTCAATTTCCTATGATTTCCAAATTTTCAAAATTTAGAAAATCCTCCTAAAATCTCTTAAAATCCTCCAGAATCTTTAAAACTGATTTAAAATCCTTAAAAATTCTCAAAAATATTTTATTCTGTTCTAGAATCTTCTGGGTTCTCCTACAATAATCTTTTTAAATAATATCCCAAAATTGTTCAATATTCTACAACATGTAGGTACTAGACTTTTCCGGAATCTTCTAAAATTTTCTGAATAGTTCCGTAACCTTCTACAATTTCCTACAGAATCTTTTAGAATCCACCAAAGCCTACAAAAGATTACCGAAATTTTCTCAAATTCTTTCGAACCTTGAAAACTTATCTGAAATCTGTAAAAATTCTCCAAAATATTCTAGACTGTTTTAAAATCTACAATCATTTAGATT
>JBAGKK010052036.1:0-10010 GCA_037177015.1 Euceroptres primus
GACCTTCTTTATCTAAAAAAAATAATGAGTATTCAACATTTTTGAGCTCTAAAATATGATTTTAGTTTTTCACCAGTCTTCGAGCTATGTGGTCCGTATGCGCGAACTTTAGGGCACCCTGTATAAATTTTTAAGGTCACTGATTACGAATCTGTTACATATTAGATTTAAGAAATTCAAAATGGCAGATCCAATATGGCCGATCGAATTTGTTAAATTACCTCTGTTTGTAATAGAAATTGGTATCTATTTTGACTTCAGATTCGTAATCAGCGATCAAAAAAAAAATCCAGAACTCATTTTGAAGCCACAGAACCAATTTTTTCATTTTTCATCCGCCATATTGTATCCGCAATTTTGAATTTTGGAATTTTGACTTCAGATTCGTAATCAGCGACCCACAAAACCCCCGAGAACCCATTTTGAAGCCACGGGACTTATTTTTACATTTTAGGTCCGCTATATTGGATCCGTTATTTTGAGTTTTGAAAATTTCAAAAATTTGACTCCAAATTCGTAATCAGCGACCCCAAAAGTCTTCCGTGCATGACGTTTCAAACAATTCGTATGTAAGGAAAAATGTATGCTTCAAAGGGTTAAAGTATTTATCATAAATTTTCAACTTGAGTTAGATTCCCAGCATTAGAAGCTATTTGCTAAGCATCTTTATAAGATTCCTCGAAGGAGGTTCGGCGCAAAGCGAATTCAGTGAACGTGATTGCGAAACCAAACGAGATGAACTTCGGATTGTTTATCAGCTTGCAGCGCGTTAATCAATTGGAGTGAATCTGATAATCGGTCATGCACTTAAAATTTAATTGACGCTGACTTCGGCCCGATGCATTAAGAGCGATTTGAGCAGCCTGATCTAAAAACTCGAACGAGAACGATTTTGCGAATTTGCAGGAGGAATCAAACTCGAAAATCTCACCTGGAAAACACCTTGCTAAAAACGGAAGAATGCTGGCTATCGGCACTGTTTGGAAGGCTCGACAATTTCTCGCTCGATCTGCTGTCCTCCTCTTTGTCACCCGTTAGACCTTCCATCCAAGTCAGGGGATACGAAAGTCGTTTCAACATCTAAAAAAAGATGTATTAATAATCTAGAAAATAAAAAATTTGTCTAAAAGCTAAAGCCATTTTGTAAACGTCGAATTTACCTTATTTTTCCTCGTTTCTTGTTTATCTTCGTCCTTGTGTTCGTCGTCTTTCTCCGTCTCCTCGGTGTTGCTATCTAAACTAAACGATACTGAACTGGCCTTTTTTCTACCGTTGGCGGTCGAGTCGGCTTCTAGAGTTGTTGTAACATTCGTCGGAGCGATCGTAATTGGAGGAACCCAATCCGAAGAAAGGACTATGTCCGCGTCAGAGTAGACTTTTTTCGAAGGGATCGGTTGTACAACTGGAAGTGGAGGATTCGGGTCACGGATATCGATGCCAGAGTCGTGGCACGACTGTTTGACTAGAGACCCTTCTTCCTCGGGAATGGCATTAGATTTTGCTGCTTCTACCTGCAAAAATTCACACAGACAATTAACTAATGTATCTTAAAATGAAAAGAAGTTTTCAAAATTTTTTACAGGAAAAAAATCGTACTTTGTCTGAATTAAGAGAGTCCTGCTGTTCATCATCGATGGATAACGAACACCTGTCTTTGCTGGGAACGGCCCAATGATGATCGAGCATGGAACGCCTGCGTTCCTCCAAAGTTTTGGTTGCTTGACCGCCTATGGCTTCATTGCTACTCTCCTTCTCCTTATCTTTGGTCGAAGCCGAGTTATCATCCTGCAAAGGAGAACAAGATTAGGAAGTAATTTATCTGCAATCTACAGATTTGTTTAATACACAAAACATCACCATTTAATTGAAACAGCTTTGCTTGAATTTGAAACTTACGACTTGTAGACTCGTAGGAGTGACGAGATCTCTCTCGAAAGCTTTGGGAAAAGCGTCTCCTTCTCGCTCAGCACAGCTGCAGACGCTTTCGCTATCGTCCGCCGTTAATTCGGGGAAATTCTCATCCTTTCCTGGAGACAGGCACTTGCCGACTCCGGATTGCGAAAGTTTCTTCATGTAATATATCTCCGGCTTCTTATCCTGATTGCTCGACTCGGTGTGACTGACCCTCATGTGTGCGATGTCGTAATAAATTGCAGCATTCACCACGAATTCCATGGGAGCGATTACACCATAAGACTCGGCCCCGTGCTCGATGACGAGAGGATCTGAGACATTTGGATCGAACATCACCGCGTTTGGAGTCACTAGTAAAACTCCACCAACAACGCCCTGGAAAATCATAAGTTTGTGAGTTGAATACACTTTATCATTTTTCGAATAATTGTTTTAAACAGGACAAAAAATGCCAAATGATGAAAAAATATTTTGTCCTTTTACAAGAACAAAAAATCTAGAAATAAGAAAATAAATAAAATAAACTAACCTGACCGTCTGTGATATGACGAACATTGATTTTGAGAAACCTTTCTTTATATGGTTCATCTTCTTCCATGGCTGTGGTACTGTTTTGAGGCGTTTTGACCCTTTCCAAGTGTCCAGGCTTGGGAGAAGAGGGTCTCAAATTATCCAAAAGTTCTGCAAACAAAGTTAGAATAAATTAGATTAGAAACAAGTTTCAAAGACTGAATCAAATCAACTGAAATTTATGATCTTTTATTCACAATTTTTTAAAATGCTGAATTATAAATGGTGAGTTTTTGTTATTATTAAAATGGATAATAGAATTTCTAGAATTAAAAAAATTTCATTACTTTTTGGAGCAAAAGTAGACCACTCGGCACCCATATGGCAATAAACCAAGTATTCGAGAATGAAGTGAGGTGGCGAAAATGTTTTGAAAGAAAAAGTAGAAGCACAAAAGGATCTAATCAATTTTATGAGTCGTAAAATTTGCGATTGGATGTTTTGTGATTGTATTCTAACGATTTGACGTGTACTTGCCTTCTATTGGTCACTCAAACTTAAAATTAAATAAGAAAAAAACTCTGAAAGCCAAACCTTGAATTTGGAAAAGCAAGGGACGATTCCCAGAAAAAAGACGGCACCACAAGATGAAAATTGTTTACTGAATGATTATGACACGAGCCGTCTTACTGGCAAATCTAATTACAAAAATAAAAAGGCCGCTCGATAAAACGACTGTACCTGGTCTCCGGAACATAACCTCAATTTCTCAGATTCTATCTGTTGAAAAAGCTACTTAAGAATAACTGTTTCCTGACGAACACTATTCGTTCAACGAAATTTTATCAACTCTGTGAATATTTGAACAGATGTAAAGCAGTTGGTAAGTTTCTGGAGGTGGTAGTATCACACTATTAGAAATGTAATTCCATGCGCATGTTGAACGAAAGTGACAGGAGGTGCCATGTTGTTTCGCTCGATAGCAGACGTGTTTTTATAGGGAATCAGCTGATCAAATACACGAGAACTCTGCTTGGTGGAACTCGATTGTAATTATGGATAATTGTGCAATTGAAGACTACGCGAATATGTATAATTATTGATGGACTTAGCATTCAACAACAAAAAAATATACGAAGAAGAGCTGGGATAAATGATGGCTCTGGAATAATTATTCTAGAGCTCTTATGCTGGATTGACAGTTCTCATTTTCTTATGTCAAAGTGACACAGTTCTTTATTTGTTTACGTCGAGGATTTCTGACGTCGCTCTTCCATGCTTTAAAAAATAACTAACATGAATGATTTAAAATAATTTTAATGAATTCGATGATTTTAATTTTTAAGATTTAGATGGAATTTTGCTTTAAACGTGGCCTTATTATTTTTGAAGATTAAGAATTTGTATGAATTAAGATTTAAATTTTAAATTACCTTTTTCTTCGGGTGGAAGATCATCTTGAGAGTCATGATCGTGAGAAGGGTCCGGACTTGGTGCTTCGGCAGTTGTACTACCTCCTAGACAACCCTCTCCTTTTGCAGGGACCCATAAGTGCTGACCACGGTAAATAAAAGTGCTTCCAAGCCTATTAAGTTTGCTCAGCTCGGATGGAGTTGTATCGAAACGTGCTGCTACCGAAGTGAGTGTGTCTCTATCGCCCACCTAAAAAAAATATAAATCATCAGTATCTCTATTTTCCATTCTTTACTAATTAGTAACCAAAAAAACATCGGAAATTAAATTAAATTAATTGTTCTGTTACAGATTGAATTCAGGATGAAGAATCTCTTCATTTAAATTTGAATATAAAAAAGCAAAAGATAAAGTAAAAGTGTGGAAACAATTTTAAAGACAATTTGATTCGTAAGGTTCTCAATGTTCGACTTAAGGATTTTTTCGACTTTTGTAGTATTAAGGAATTTTATTCTGAAAGGACCTGCTAGCAAACGGACGGATAATCGGATTTCCAGATCAAGCAAATACATCTTGGGTAGCATTGATCCGGAGACGAAGGAAAACCTGTGGATTGCGGAGTAAAAAAGGGAGTGTAACTGGAGTTCAATATCAAATTTAATTTAAATTTAAAATTGAAAGCTTTTAAGTTTTATCAAAAATTAATTTAAATTTTAAATATAAGGCCCTTAAGTTTCCAAAAATTTAGTCAAGCTAAAATAAAATTTCTCAATTTGTCGTCTCACTTCAAAAAAACCCTTTTCACAAATGACCAAGTGACAGAATTCTCGCACTGAATATTGGATAACATCATTGAATTTGACTGACCATAAATACAGCAGCTAATGTAATTTTACTAATCGCCCTAAATGGAACATCATAAGCTCGCGGCGCATATCACGTTTTAAACAGAATTCAACCAGCATCACTGATAAAATAAAACGAGCAAATCAATAAATACGACTGCCATTTTGAAACTCGTAATTTCATCCATTTGCCGAGTAGCTCTATTGCTCTGAAACTTTAAACGTCAATAAGAAATCTCTCAGGCCTCTTTAACATGCCAACTTTATTCCTCATAGCTCATATCTTCAGTTGTTCGAGGTGAACAGCCCGAGTCATTTGAGTAGGAATTCCTGTCCCAGATACTCTCATTGTCAGGGAATGATGGTAGAAGAAAAGAGACCCATTACTCGAGTTTGCGATATACAATGAGAAAGGAAGAAAATAGGCCCTCGTACGGAGCAGAAGAAGAAATGGACGCTTGAAAGGTGGAAGAGAAAAGCTCGAGAGTAGACATAAGGTGCAGCTATAAAACGGGACGGAGATATTTTTCGCAACTTTGAGGGCATGAGAGTGTTCCTTTGTCTCTGTTTACGTGCACAGTCTGAGTCCAAAGAAAAAAATTTATTATTGAGAGGAAGCCTCTCGCAGAAAGACCAAACAATTGGGATTCTCTCGTTGACCCGATTTTGCTCCTTTTCAGCTAAATTATGAATTTCAGTTGTCTAAACAGTACCAGAAACTGTTTCTCTTTCTGATTGAGAAAGTCATTTTTTTCAATTCTAAATAATAAGTTTGGTTGGAGTTTGAAAGCATTCGAAATAAGAAGCAAGCAACCATTTAAAATAATTTAAATTTAAAACCCACAATAAATTGACATTTCTTTTTCACGCTTTTCTGGCTGAATAGAGGGCTTGTTTTGTATGCTAGTCTGGGAATGATGGACTGATTAGTGCAATCAACAGCAATTAATTCATCGACAGGGAGTAAGGCATGTACCGCAGAGACACGAACTTTAGAAGGGTCAAACCAATTCTGATTACAGATTCGATTAATTAGAAGGGTCAATTCTGTGTGACCAGATATCGAAATAGCAGATGCCTAAATCACGAATCGTAAACGTCAGTGATAATCGTGCCTTGCCGTTTACAGATACTCCAGGGAACTGCATTATATAATTGCTAATAGAACTGCTGTGTAAACGCATTTCAATTTCTTGCTTATCAGATCCTCTCCTTTGATAGAAACAGAGAAAATATTTTGCTTTAATCAACGGGAGAAACGTGTCTACAAACTTTTACGATAACATCTTTATCAGTAAAGAGAAAATCTGCTTTTTTGATTAATTACGATATCTTATCTGGGGTTTTAAATCCTTCAATGGAATTGTTGAAAATGAAATTTCATTTCAAAAATGAAATTAACTAATTATTATACTTAGAAGTTTTAATGAATTGAAATCTAGAGAATAAAAAATTTTTATCAGAATTTTTGGAGCAGCATAAGTTGTGACTTTTTCGGAGACTTTTTGGAAATTATATATGAGGAAAATTTTAGAGACACTGTTCTTGATTGACATGCAGCGAGTCATACACGTGATTTTCTCTGGCATGATTTTGACTGCCACAAGTCGTACATAGTTCGCGTTCATGTGACATTCCTTGATTCACCTCTTGAGTCCCAGAATCTCGCAAATGTTTCACTGAAATTTTCCTCGTTCCATACGTACATTTACATGCAGACAAGGTGAAGTCTAAGCGTGATAAAATAACTATCCAGAAATTTAGTTCACCTTCCTGAACTATCTTCAAAATTAATTTTCAACTTTTGCCCTGAACACTAAAGATGGTGTTAATATTAACATAGAAAACCCTTTAATCTAAAACCATCAAAGATTAATTATTCCTCAGCAGAGAATACAAATTTGGAAACTAGATATTTCAAACTTCAATTAAATTAAAACCTTTTAATTTAGAAACTTTAGTTTTAAAAAATTGTTTTAAATTTAAAAAAAAAATTTTAATTTTTTTTTAAATTAGTTTTTTTCTGTAATTTTCAAATCAATTTGTCGATATTTATCTTGCTAAAAAGACAAACAGATATCTTAACTCCAATGTTTATCAGTTAACAAAGTTAGGAATGATGGTTTCTTTATCGGTGAATCATCAGAACTTGATTATCAAGAGAAGCCAATAATACCTTTGAAATTAATCAATTTTCAACGATGATCTGTAGTAATGTTCACGTAATCATGTTACAAGAAATTATAAATGAGCAGCCACCTATACAGGGTAACTAGCAAAATACGCAGCAGGTAATTTCATTACGCAAACTAATATCATATACGGTCTATTACCCCTTCTCTCTATGGATAACTCAAATTATTGCGGATTTGCTAAACCAGGGTGGCCATTTAAATTACGGAAGATTTTCGGTCATTTGCTGGTTGCCTAAAATTATAAGTTTATAATCAATAATGCTTAATACCTTAAATCTTCTAAAATTTATTCTGAAAAATTTTTTTTTGGAAAACTTGGGCTAGATAAAATTTTATAAAATATTATAGTTTATATGAAAATATCTTGTGAAAAAAATTATAGTTTATATCTGCACTAAATATTTTTAAAATCAAGACTAAATTAATTAAAACCTTTTTAAAAATCACTTCTTAACTTTAAAAGTAAAATGATCTCGACTTCTGTTCTGAGTCAGAAAATTCCTTTGAGAACAAAAATTTTGCAGTTTTTTTATTTATAGCCTCTCCCTGAGTGATAGAAAAACCATGTTCATTTTAAAATACTCGAAAAATAATAGACTTTTGCGAGAAAAATTTGATTCACTTGGAATTTTATTATTACTATCTAGATAAAACTTTCCATCATAAAAATGAATTCCTGTCACTGTAAATAAAAACTAAAGCTTGGATAGACTAACGATTTATTTCATTTTTCCAGGTAAAATTTTTTGAAATACGAGAGAAAGTCTGAAAAACTCGTTTCGTTTTGTTAGTTCGTTAATCTTTTTTAAATTTAATTAGCAAGAATTTTAATTAAAACTGAATCCGCCTGTTTGCGAGGAAACTTTTTGAATTAAAAGAAGCTTTGATGACTGTTTGAGTTTTAAATTAAGAGACATTTCTAAGCTGAGGACTGATGCAGGTGAAGGGAAACATTATTGAATACAAATTAATAATAAAAGAAGTTCGAGTTACAAATTACTCACCGTATAAACGATGGTGTTGATTGGTTGCGATACCCGGCCATGCTTTTTTTCTTGTGTGGACGAACCATCTTTGCTTTCATTATCGGAATCTGAAAAAAATATTCATTCATTAAATATTGCCCTCTAAATTTTTTCATTTTCTTTAGAAACTACAGAATAATGAATTGCCTTAAGATAATCTCTTAACTTCTGGCTTGATTAATTACTCAATTCATCTGATACATAATTCTATTGGAATCAGTGGGAAATTTTAAGACGTTTTGAATTTTGTTCTAAGAATAAAATTGTCTACACAATGTTTGAGAATTTAGCAAACGCAGATGCACATCACGAGTGTAAGTCGTCTATGTGGCGAACTCATAAAATGCTTTATGAGAGGAGCCAATAATCTTCAATTTAACAGACTGTTTTGTATGCAGCTTCGTTTTCTTTAGACTGGGCATTTGTCTTTAAGAAGGTTTGTTTGTCAGAAGGCAATTAAAATTATTTAACTGAGTGTCCTTCGAATGTCAAATGCATCACTTCGAAGGACATTTTATTTTTAAGTTTCCTTATCATTTAGAATTGAAATATAAAATAATATCTGTTACTATCTTTTTCATAATCTTCATAAATTATAACAAACTATTATAATTCTATATAACCTTTCTATTAAAAATCAATTGTACTTATCCCAAACAATATTTTATATTATAAATAAAATGTTTCCAGGCTTTCAATTTATTAAAGTCTAGAGATTTCGTTGGGCCTAAAGGACAAAATTATATTTTTTGAAAAAAATTGGAATCGTACCACAGAATAAAAAATATCGAGGATTGCCGCGAACTACGTAATAAACTACGTAATCCTGCAACTCCTTTTCGAAGATGTGGACATTGTTGACCTCGTATTCCCCGATATCCCATTCGGATGCTGATACAGGAAATCCGCAATCCATGTTGGTCGATTTGTGTTACCCGAATATGCTCTCTATTTCACCGATGACTGTCACGCCCGATTGACAGCAAGCAGTAAAATAACGGGAACATTCACCAATCACCAGTCATTACATTATAGATTACATTTTCAACTTTCCTTCAATAAATTCAGTTAACTTCATAAAAATAATTAACATAAATTATACTGCCAGGCCAATTTAAGAAAGGGATTTTTAAAACGATATTTAACTTCCTGAAAAATAAATTTAAAACTAAATTGATAACCCTTGATAAGTAGTAAAGCATCAGTCATAGATTTGAAGGTCAATGATAAAAAAAACGGTTGTAAATTTAAAACGTTTCGGTCCCGGTTTTGGACCCTCATCAGTTAAGTAACATTTTATTGTCTGTGAAAAAAAAATATACACACTGAAGGTGGAAAGTTGTAAGTTACCAAAAAGTTAGAAAAGTATTACAAAAAATTCAAGATTAGAAGATCAAGATCCCTTGATAAATATTTTGTACCTTCTTTTAAATAATAAATTTTTGGAGTAAAAAATGATTTAAGAATCGGAAATCTATTTTTTGCTTCATGGATTAAAAATATAAATTTTCTCTTTATGAATTAAAATTTGCTATAGTGTGGCAATAAATCATTTCTTCTTAAGAGAAGCTCTTGGCCTTTCAAAAAAAAACCTAAAAGGTCAATGGAATAGACGGATTGGATCAAGATGGATCTTATTCATCACTGTGCAAATATTGGATATTTGTCTCCAGCGAGTAGGCAGTTAGGCACCAAACACCGACAGTAATGAATATTTATTGCAGTTATATTGGAATCGATCGAGAGTCAATACGTCTACCTCGAACTCTCAGTTTTCGGACGAATGATTTCTCATTTTACTCAACAGGAGAAAAAAGTATCGAATTTTCTCTTGAGACACAAGTGTTTTGAACGAAGAATGAAACTGTCACTGAGAGTCTCTCACACCTCGAATATCAGGAACAGGACCGTCTCGCTAGTTGGAGAAAAAGGACGCCTGTTTCTCACGAAATTAAACGAAAGCCCCAATATATTTCATGCAAAATGATTTCGATAAAGTGTCTTGTCTTCAATTGTTTTAAAACATAGTTAAATAAAATTTTAATGGATACTATTCAATAAATATTTGCCTGTTGGATTGGCTCCCGAAACGAAATTTTATTTATATA
>JBAGKK010052047.1:0-10010 GCA_037177015.1 Euceroptres primus
TTTTCTATCATTCTCTTAAGTTTTAACTTGATATCTTTGTTTGTTTAAAAATAGGATTGCCGAATATTTTTTATACCTCGTCAGTAATTCGTGACATCATAAAGCCATCACACGTCCTTAAAATATTCAATTTATTTCTGATTGGTCAGGTGAGAAGACAATAATAACACATTTGAAATTTGACTTCATTATTATTGTTTATATTTCATTAATATAATTTTTTTAACAAAGAACACAGAGTTTTCAGAATTTTAAGATTCACTTAGGAATTTCAAAAGTTAACGAGCGCAAAACTTTATTTTTTGAATATTGGGTTTTAAGTTTATTAAGTTTTGGAGATTAATAAAGTTTCGATTTATTAACCTAAATTTCTCAAACATTTCTCTTAAGGAGGGCACTCTTATACACTGGTCTTTGATAAAAAGACCGGGCTCGGGGGTAGACGGTCCACATATGTCAACATTCAGGACCGCGTATATAGCCTCTGAACGTACAAAAGTAAATGCGCAGAGTCGTGATGTAAACAACGTCTGGCGGCCCTGGGTGCCCGAGCGATGTTGGCCGGTCAAGGGACGCTCGAGGGGGGGGGGGGGGTGGCAGAATCAGTGAAGCGTGAACGACCATGAAGCTGGTCCCCTTGTCAACGGTCCTTTTATCAAGGACCAGTGTACTTATTTATCTCTATTCTGCACATATTTTGAGCTCCCCTTCCAGTTTTATTTATATAATTATTGCGTATTGGAGTAATGAGATTTATTTATCTTCTGACGGCGCTGATTATCCAATGTTGATAAATTATCCTACTAGTGCTTTAAGAAATCCACCTTATCGAAGGTAGGTAACCCTTGTTCGCTTTTGCCTTTAATATTTTGAATCTGGCGCTAACGTTAGTGATTCGTATTTTAGTAGAGAGTTGAATTTCTAGTTCCATTGTAGACTATACGATCAAAGCATGTACGTATGAATTAAGGCTCTTTTACACCTCTGTTGGGAAAACACTCTTCCGCTCACTCTAACATGTGACAATGGCATAAATTAATCCCATTTTAGAAATCTTCAGATATTTTCCTCGGAAAGTTTCTAGAAAGAGATAAACTGATGCTCTTATTACAGGTTAGAGTGACAGAAACAGGGTTGCACGGTTACGCGCAGGTTGCGTAAGTAATACAGTCGGACCTCCACCATGTAAACTTCCACCATGTCATATTCCCCTCATCTGCTGCTCCCACCATTAGCCGATAATAGTAGATCATAGTAGTTGACGCTTGCGCAGATGGTATCTCGCGTGTACACATACCTATGCATAGTTTACACCCACACACGGATACATACGTGTGTGCGCAAATGCCTGCTGCGCAATTTCCAATTTCCCCTCCGAACTACCTCCATCAAGTAATAACTCCCCCCGAAATTATGACATGGTGGAGGTCCGACTGTATAAGGAAAATGTGGTGGGCGTTAATGAAAACCAATGAGGTACTCTTCCTGACGCATGCGTGCATTTGCTCAAGTATTTGGAATAATCTTTAAAAATGACAGATGAACGAAATTTTCGTTCCTCGTATTATGAGAAGGTAATCCCACTTGTTATTATATAGATGGTAATAGATACCATTTAAATCATCTAGTTTCCTGCAATTTATATAAATTTGCTTCAAATCACATAAATCAAAATCTAACCTCAAAATTGGCTCTGCTTCTTTCGCACTTTTTGAGCAGATTATCAATTCTTTAAACGTTGTTTTGATTTTAATGTTGATTATAATTTTGTATATACAAGTTATTATGCCTTTTAAATTAAAACAAAATTCAAAAATATGTCAACAATTAGCTAATGCAGCTAATGGAACATTTTTAAACAATTATTATTTTAGCAGAAAACCTTTGTTTATTAGGGAAAAGAATTATAAAAAATTGTTATATAATTTATAAGGTAAATAAAGTTGTATCTTTGTTGTATAAAATATTGTTAATGCAGACATTTATTTCTAAACGCAGGTTGGATTTCGAAGTGTTGAAGAGAAAAAGTCGCTGGAAATATTGCTAAAGGATCGTCCTTTTGATAAAGGCAAATTGAAGCAATTCTGTTTGCGATTCACAGTTCCTGCTATACACAGAAATTTCCTTTGGAAAATCTTATTAGGAGTCATACCTGTTTATGAGGAAAGTCACGAGTTTGTAATGAAACAACGCAAATCTGAATTTGAGGATTTACAAAGTGCACTGAAAAATACCAAAATCATAGACAATACAACCAAACCCTCACAGATGTTTCTGATGATGTGGCTTCTGCGAAATAAGGGACCGAAACTTGATATGAATACCCAAATGGAATCTCAACTTTTTAGGTGCATCTCTACATTCTCTTACGAATTTTGCTTCTTTTACATATTTAATTAAAATTCGTTCATTGCTTTTTTCAAATAGATCCATGAGCAGGATGGCAGAAAGTCTGTGGAATATTACAAAAGTAGATTATGATGACGATAGATTAGTAGATATTTACTGGGTGTTGAGTGGATTTCTCGACCACATTCAAAAATTACACAAGGATGTGGATCGATTAAGAGAATGTACTTTTACACTTTTCGAGCGAGAAGATCAGGATTTATATAATCACCTTGACAAAATCGGTGCTCTTCAAACTCTTCCTTACGAAACCTGGTTTCACTCGTGTTTTGCTGACATGATCAGCGATGGCTCTATAACAAAGTAAGCGAGTTGAATGTTTTAAATTATAATTTCAATTTCAATACTTGAATCAAACTGAACCGCACTTTTTGGTAATAGAATTTGGGATAAAATAGCAGTAGGAGCCTACAAAATTTTAGTATTTGTAGCAATAGTTACTCTAACTACTCTACGCCGATCTCTACTTAGATGCGAGTCCTTGGACAAAATTTTGGATGCAATTGGCAATGTAAGTTTACAAATGTTTTTTATTAAAAGAGTACTATTAATAAAACTTAACTACTTTTGCAGATTAGCGAGGAAACATCCGAGGTGATTGTCAATAAAGCGATTGAATTGTGGCAACAGAGCGGATCGAATGTTGTACAAAATGCTTGAGTCGCTAATTTTATCAATTATTGATAAATCAATTTAAGCTGCATTATTGCGAATAAACTCTTTTTTTAACAATGTGGAGTATTTTTTTAAACAAAGCATTTTAAAGAATAAGAGTCAAAATTTTAAAAATAATCAATTTTATTAATTCATTCGTCATCATACATTACATTTATCGTTCAACTCTGTAAAGAGTCGAGACCTCATCTAGATTTTACCAAACGACGTATGCTTCGTATGTTACTTTTATGGCATGACTATCTTACACATAATTCACTGCATACAAATATAAATTACTCGATATTTCTAAAATAACGTTTCGTTCGACTCCTGAATCTCCGACTAAAAGCTTCGATTCGTTGCTTTTTTTTTTGTGCACAGAAACCTTCACTCGGAGAAATGAACGTCGAGCCCTTGATATATTGACACAAATGAAATTTACATCACTGGCAAGTTGCATGTATGATTGCATCCTCCAAGAAAACTAATGCCACTTGTCAATACTTGCCATCTGTCTTTCACAAAATTCGGCTTTCTTCGAAATTTAAATCTAAGCTTGTATTTTTTCCCCTCAGAACTGAGAAACGATAAATATTAATACTTGGAAAATATACTCTGTAATACTGTCAAAGTTTATTCATAATAATGGTATGGAAAATAAAGACTGAGATCCAATTTTCGTTGCAATTAGAAGCGATAGAAATTTGGCACAGCTTCAATTATTTTTCTGTAATTTTTCTCAGCGTATGATTTGTGTAAAGTAATTATCGAGCTTACTAAATAAAAGTTAAAATTGCTTAATTTTTTTATATTAAAGTCAGAGAGATAAAAGTGTTTCCGAATCTAATTTCCAAACAGGGCCCTTTTTATTCTTCGCTGTTGGTGTTTACAATTGCAAATTATATCCTAGAAAGGAAAAATCCATTGACACCAATAGAACTTTTTCCTGTAAGAAAATGACTCCAGTCTAGTCGCTTGTCTTTTTAGAAACATTATTCCTTATAAAAAAAAGAGATCATAACAGTGCTCATGTGCAAATAAGCAAAACATTGAAAAATTTTATTTTTATATATTTTGAACTCTCGATTTTTATAATTATTGAAAAATGTAGATTTGTAGATAAGATTTATCTACAAATCTATATTTATCTATATTTTATAATTATCGAAAAATGTAGATTTGTAGATAAGATTTATCTAAAAATCTACATTTTTCGATAATTATAAAATATAGATAAATATAGATTTGTAGATAAATCTTATCTACAAATCTACATTTTTCGATAATTATCAAAATCAAGTGTTCAAAATATATAAAAATAAAATTTTTTATTTAATTCGACTAGACTAGAGCCTCTCGATATATTCGAGAATATAAATCGTGTTAAATTGCGCTTGTTGAGGATTGTGCAGAATAGAAATTTGCTTATTCAAAATATGAGATGCCTTGACACGTAAGTACCTTTGACAGTTGATTACATATCCTACAACAACGTCAGACACTCGATCGATAAAGTTTACAATGAGACAAAACTAACGTATAATACAGTATCTGCCAAGTTTTTTCATTTTGCAATCACTTTCCGTATTCACAGTCAATTTCCATTAAACGAATTTTCCCCATTTTTAGAATCCAAGTGCACGAGAAAGAAACTGACAAAAAAATCTCCTAAACAAGTTTTGCAGTTTTTGAAGATTTCAAACTTCAATTTTTGTATTTCGCATCTAAAGTTTTCAACTATCAAAGAATGTTCAAAGCTGTATCAAGTTTTGTACAATGGTCAGGGCAAAAGAATTCTTGGAGTAAGCTGGAATCATTAGAGATTGAAGTTCAATCCAGGCTTATAACGTATTTTTCGAGGTCCATATTGAGTGACTGATCCAAGCCCAAACCTTTAGTGGTAAGGCTCCCATTGAATAGACTTTAATTCGAAATTGCTTTATGCGTTGCGTAGTAGGGCAGGTCGAAAAAAAAGTTTTCAGAAATTGAAAACAGCCTGGCAATAAATTATTTGCCGAGCTTCCAAGAATTCAGTTTGATTTTAAGGGATACATAAAAATGAGATTTTCTCCTAGATAAAGTCAAATTAAAAATACACCCTTTACAAAAATTAGACATATTTTAACATATGTTTAACCAATGTTTTAAACTTATTTTGGATCTGCGAAACCTTAGGTTGACGATCGATCCATTTCGAATTTTACACAGGTCTCAGTGCTAGGCTGTTTTTGATTTCTAAAATTAATGTTTTTCAGTCCAGTCTATTTAAGTAGTATGAAATCTTATACTGATTAATATGAATCGTATCTCGAAAAAGATGTCTTCTTTATCGGACACTTCTTTTTTCAGGAAGTTTGATTAAAATAGGCAGTTTTGCAAAATCGACGATTTGTATTTAAGCCATCAACGCCCAGGGTTCTTATTTATTCGAAAAAGGTTGGCCCTTTCAGTGTGCGTTTTATATCACTTGAAAGATTAAAAAGTGTCCTTATTTCAATAAATATCGTGTGATTATTGTTAAAACATTTTTTTTCCGGTTCTCTCCTTCTAAATATGGACAAAGGTCGCATATTAATTATTGAAGCGGAACAAAATGTGGGGCCATGGGCGTTAATAGAATAATATGCCACAATTATTTTAACTATCTCAAGTGACCTGGGGTTGCAGAATCAAAGTAATAGTTTCGATGCACTGACCTCAAGAGGCGTTTAGTTTAAATGTCGATAAAATTTTTTTTCGTTGCTGCTTAACGTATTCATTTCTCGATTAAAGTTAAAATTGAAAATCACAGATCCCGATTTATTAGATGTACGATGAAATTTCATTTGCTGCAATTATTATCTAAACTAATAAAAACATTCGTCTCGTGAAAAAGCAGTTTTTAATTGCCTAAAAATCTTTATAGATTTCCTTATTTTGATTCATAAATTCAAGGAGATCATTTTTGGCAATAGAAATATGGGCTTTTAGAAAACTTTGCAAAAAATAAAAATTTGAGATTGTTCCATGCAAGTCATTAAAAGTTTTGGAATTCTCCAAATATATACACTGCTCCCCCGATTTAAGTCGGGTTTCGGGGATGGCTTGCCTTGGATTTAAAACGGGAGTTTCTAAACGTAAACATTTTTATGTTGTTTCTAAACGTTTCTAAACGTAAACATTTTATGTATGAACGATTTCTGTTTGATTTTTGTCACGAGTAAAAAATATTTTTTAAATATACGTGTAATTTAACGTTTACCTTAATTTTAAGTTTTATTTAGTTATTATATATTGCATTGAAGCAAACTGACGGAATTATCCGCTTAGGGTACTGCCCGCTTTGTTGCTCCGGTACTGGCAAAACTCCGCTGAGCTCCGAGCTCAGCTCTCTCGTCCCCTTGGACCCCTCACCTTCGGCAAAAATTCCTGGAAGGACTTATATTAAGGAAACATATATCGCGAGAGCAGTGTATATCCAAATTTTAAGTATATAAACTATAATACATATTTGGATTAGAATTAAGAAATTGAAATCAGTAATTAAGAAATTGATTGATTTTTATCTGACCTTATATAGATAACAGATATTTTCTCAAATAATTGAAACTCAAACTCCATTTTCCCAAAATGCCGAATTTCATCACAACTGGCATTATTAGAAAACGCGCTAAGCGAAATCAAAGGCAGTAAGAAGCAAACTAGAAACTGTCTATGATTTTTCCATGATTCTAATATTATGCAAGCATTGTAATTAAATTTACATATAGGTACCTATACTTTTTGTATTTTATAAATGAATTCAGACAAAAATCTGGACATCTCCAAAATTTTGATTCGAAATTCACTCATGCCCAGATCAGTCACTCGGACTTGTGTAAATTCGACCCAAAATAAACAGCGTTTCATTGTCTGAACATGGGAATCTATTTTGCGAGTAGGCGTTTAGAGCTTTAAGAGAAAATATTCATATTTCTTTCACACCAAAAAATCGATTATTATAGACCCTCGTTATAATCCCATTATAAACCTTCAATTATTCTTTGGCTTTGTCGGAGACTGGTCAATCTCCTTGGTGATTTAAAATTTTCTTCAGTCTGATCTGCTCGACTCGGGATTTGAAATACCTCTTCGGATTTCTCAGTCGAGGAGATTAGCCCGTTTACTAAGATTATTTATCATTTACATTTACGCGTGGCACAAGTCGCCAACAGTCGACAATCTTAAACGCACCAGAACGTTATTCCGTGCAATTTCGACAAACGCACAGACTAGCGATCGGCAGTGCAATCGAAACCAACGCACTGTCAGGGATTAATCCCGATCTTAACGTATGTACATGTGAAAAACAGTAACGCATTACATAAGTAACCGTAACATAAAACGTAACAGTCCTTCTAATTAAATAATAGTTCCTTTCATGTAAAATGTATAAGAAACGTGAGGGAAGGTATATGACACAGATGCTTCGGATTGAAACGAGTAGGTGAATTAGTGTGCCTGATAAAAATACTTGTAACTTTCATCCACTTTGCCGTTTTGTGCTTTCGGCAAGCCTTTTAAACAGTTCTTCGCTAAGTGCGAGGCTCAACTTTTTACTCTGTTGTATTTGTGACGATTGACAAGAGTACGTTTCTAAACGGAGCGTGCAATTCTTCCATCATTGCTGTCAGATGTGCGAAAATTTGTTTCAGAACCTTCCTTAAAATTGCATTATTTTAATTGGAATTTCCGTCGATACATCGTATTCCTGAAAAAGGAATCAACATTGGAGACTGATATATCATCAGAGGTTGGAAATATGTTTCTCTTTCAATTGATTTTCTGCTGGATCTGACAACACTTTGCGTGGAGGAAATTCCCAGAGCTGCTACACTGCCAACTTTCCCTATTCACAACCTATCTTCAAAGAGTCCTAAACCAATACTTAAGCGGATTATATTACAGTTGAAACAATGCTTACGGTATCTTGCACAAAGTGATCATACTTTACTGTCGACGCACAGTTTACTTTGTCCCAGGAAGATAGCGCTTCACTTTGTCAGCAGGATGCAAGTCCTCCTTGTGCCTCGCGACACGTCTGCTATTCACGATTGGTTAGAGCGCAGCCGTGTTGGAGTTATCGACTAGAGGAGAAAGAGGCCCGAGTTTTCCTCTGCCACTACTTAATCTATCCGTGTCGTAATGAATATCTAGCGAGAGGCCTGAAATGAAAAAAGCACAAGATATTAATTATTTAAACCATCAAGAATCTAAACTTTGAGGAAGGTGAAGTCCATCGAGTAAATTTAATTTATTACAGATTTATCCTCCAGTCGCGTTACTTCACTTTCCACATTTTTTAAGTGATAAGAAATCAAATTCAAAAGATATGTCTGGAAAGAAGCTTCTAGCGAATGGTAATAGCGTGAGATGATAATATGAAAACTAAACGGTTAAGTGGAACCCACCACCAATCACGTCATTTTCGTTTTGAATAGTGGTAAGCTGTAACGTACATTTTTGATATGCGTATTTACCGGAAGGCCTCCGGGAGGTAGAAGAGTGGTGAATTTGCCCCGTTAACATTGGATTCGATTCAGGTATAAACGTAGCTACCAGAAGAGCACAAATCACCAGTAATGCACCGAAAACGAATGGAGGTCCTGGCACCAGCTGCAAAAAAAACAACGATCGAGATTCTTGATATTCTAATTTAAATTTACTTTTTTCATCTTTTAACGTTAGCTGATGATGGCGAACCTGAGGTATGATATCCAGATGCTGAGTGTCAGTTCCTGTTCTATTGGTTTCGTCCAGAATAGGAAGTTTTAGGGGTAAAGATGGCGTGTCGTCGTTGAGATCGACGTGGAAAAGATAGAAAATGACGCCAAACATCGCAGGCCCCAGACCGTTGCAAAGTCCACGCATTCCGGTCACCATACCTTGCACCAAGCCCTGCTTGTCGGCATCGGAATGCATGGATACAAATGCAGAAATTGCTGGATATGTTATACTCGAAATGGAAGCGAGTACGCCTGCAGCCCACATCATCCTAAAAAGAAAATAAAGGGATAATTTTAAACACCAGTTTTCTTTATATTATTTTGGTAAATTAATTTGACTTACCATGTTTGTGAGCCAAAACCGTACCACATCAGCTGCAACAATTCAAACAACAGTCCCAGCATGATAGTATGTTTACTACCCAAAGTTCTCATCAGTGGACCTAGTAACATTTGGGCGCCAACACTTAAAATTCCTACTACGGCGATAAATACTGCCACCATGGATGCAGAAAATCCCATTGCTAATTTTAGATAAACAAATATGCAGCTATATTGTCCAGCCTCAGGAAGATAGCTCAGGAACACTGTCACGCACAGCATCAAGATTGTGTGATCTTTTCCCACCTGTGCAGGAACAATAATTAACATATTGATTAAATGGATCATTTATTTTATTGAAACAAGTTTGCAGGGTGTGAAGAAAGGCTCGTACCTTTCCGAGGGCTGCGAAAGGATCTGCTTGTTCCCACGAAATGGGACCAGGAGGTCGAGCCTTTTCTGGTAAACTTTCCGGCACTGCGACCATAATGAAAAATACGTCGAGGATAGCAATAGCGGTGGCGAGAGCAACAGCTACATTTTCTCCATAATTTGTCATTGTATACGCCCCCAATGCGGGACTTATTACCATACTTGCAGCAAAAGTAGCAGAAACCTAGTTAATAAAAGAAAAATTGAATATCAGACCGAAATTTCAAAAAGAATGAATTTAAACGACTCTGAGTTTGAAAATATTTAAAGTAATTCATAACACTTGAATTTAGATTTAACCCTTGTTTAAATATTGTATTCTGTTTTTGAGACTAATATAATCCATTAGTTAAAATATGTAAACAATTCTAGATGAAGCAGATCCAAAATTGCTATTCCTTTCTTCGACCGTTGTAAAATTTCCAATAAAAAATTTTTCAGCAAAAC
>JBAGKK010052058.1:0-10010 GCA_037177015.1 Euceroptres primus
AATTTTGTAATGAATTAATTATAATGTTACATAAAAGTGATATTAAATATTCAATATATGCTTACACGTAGTCCTACTCCTAGGTCTGTAGGATTTATAATAAACTGAAATTTAAATTAAAATTGAAGATCGATTGCGTCGCAAAAAACACGTCCGAGGACTGATCGAATAGATCTAATCTATGTCCAGGGACAGTTGAATCCAATTGACGAATTTGACAAGTGCGAGGAACTAATATCAAACTAACTAAACTAAATCAAACTAAATCAAACTAAAACAAACTGAACTAAATCAACCACGAACCCTAAAAAAGATCTTAAGCTTTAAAATTCAAAATCTATGACTCGTCAAAGACTTGACCAAAACTTGGACAAGATTCAGAGGAAATGAAGTCAAGTAAATCCAGCAAATAAAGTTGTTACTAAAACCCTCATCGACGAAAAACTATAATCGGAGGGAACAAAACCCCCTTTCGACTGATTCAAATTATTTTGTTATACATTTCGTTTTTGTACCCCAAAACCACAAATAGTTGCCTTTGTCGAAAAATTGGACCCATAAATAAGGACTGCCCAAAATATAAGGGAAATGCCAAAAGCCCTCAGTAATTTCACCTTAAATTGCCGGACAAAAGAGTACGAATGAGGCTTGTCAAAGTCCGTCGTTGTCAAAAGAAATAGTCAACAAGCGAAAAACTTTCAACATTAATCAAACTAAAGGCTTGGGCAGTTGTGGAATAAGTGTTAAAAAACAATTGGGAATTCAGGACAATGACCTAATTGAATTAAAATTATTGGACGAAAACTTTAGCAATTTAAAAGACTCAGACGATTAGGTGGAATATTTAATACAAGTGTAACTCGAAAAATCGACGAGGAAAACTGTCACCATTATGTCGTTATCGGATGAGGATCTCCGAAAATAAGGATGACGATATTTTGGTTGACCAAGATCAAACACTGAATTCCTTTAGTACTTGGTTTCCATCTCACTTACCTCCACAGGTTGTTCATCGTCTAGTTCAGTGCAGGATATATCATCCCAGTGACGCATTTAAAGAATCGAAAAAATCAATTAAAATAGCTATCGAGTAAAATATTTTCAATAGAAAAAATTCGCGGTATAATTGATAATGGAAGCGGTAGGTCATTCTTAAGTGAATCAGCTTATCGTATTAAGCATCTCCATGTTCAAGAATTAACAACTGATTTGTCATCTCGAGCAGGTGTTCGTTTCGGAGGTAAGTCTGTTATCAAAGGACTTGGCAGAGGAGGATTCGTAATAGATATAGCCGATACTCATGGTCCCCAATGGTTTAATATCTTACCGGAATTGTCATTAGATTTAATCCTCGGAATGGATTTTTAGCTTAATTTTAAAGTGCTGGTGAATTCGTTTTCACAAACTTAGACATTAAGTGATAGTGAACATACTTACCCTTTGTCACATAGTTCTATCACATTTAATGAACTCCACACACTTTCAGTTCTCAAAGCCCAAACGTCTAAGAGATTTTCTAGACGTTGAATTTAAAAAATTTAATAAGTAATAGAATTGAACGACCCAACGCCTCACCGTCAAAAACCTTATCGTCGAAGCGAAATTATCCGAAGATTTATCAAGAAGGAAACTGACCGACTATTGAAAAAGGGTTATATTACCTGGAGTCATAGTGAATGGGCTTTTTCACCAGTAGTTGCCACAAAGGCTTAGGTTTTGTTTAAACTGCCAACCCTTTAATTGAAAGACGACAAAGCCAGCTTATGCCTTACATAATATAAGGCCAATTCTGTCGCAATTACATCATGCAAAAATAATCTCGATCCTAGATATGATTGAAGCTTTTCGTTAGATTAAAAATATCGAAAATATACAGCATTTGTTGTGAAAGGAAAAGGATTATTGGAATGGAACAGGATGCCCTATGGTCCATCAACGTTTCAACAATTAATGGACCACCTGAAAAGGCGATATCAAGAAATAATCTCCAAGCGAAAATTCCCCAATAAATGGTATGATCAAGTTTTTTTCACCTATCTTGATGATTGGATCATAGTTAGTCAAGGTCTCCACGAACACCTCGCCAGATTGTTGATAGTGTTCGAGGTACTTAGGGAAGCGAAAACCGTGAAAAGAGTAGCTTTGCCTGCAAAGAAGTTAAATTTCTTGGAAACCTTGACAACGAATTTGGCATGAGACCTAATCCTGAAAAAATGAAGCCGATTATTGATTTTCCAGTTTCTAACGATCGGACGCAATTTCGTCAATTCAATGGCCTTGTCAATTGGTACCACAGACATTTAAAAAGCGTGGCTAGGACACAGGGATCCCTAAATAAATTGACAAGTCCAAAAGTTTCTTAGAAATGGACTGAAGTTGAACAAAAATCATGTGACGAAGTTAAGGAAACTCTCACCGAGACTCCGCGGTTATTTATCCTAATACCTGGACAACCATTCGTCTTATACACCGACGCGAGTGATATCGGATTAGGTACAATTTTCGTACACATCGATCAGGAAACCTGGAATGAAAATTTGATAGAAGTCTTAAGTTGACCGCTCAGAGGCGCGGAACTGTATTACACGACTAGGAGTAGTCTGGTCTGTCGAAAAATTAAGATATTATTTAGGAGGTATGCCATTCAAGGTAATCAGTGATCATCAAGCCCTGCAATAGCTTCACGGATTAAAGTATCCCGTAGGTCGTCCAGCGAGGTGGGCTGTCTACCTTTATCAACATGACATCACAGTCGAGCATAGGCAGGGAACGACAAACGTGGCACCTGACGCACTCCTACGTATGTTTAACGTAAACGTAGACACCAATGGGTGGGAAAAAGTCATTGAAGAAACCATCCAAGGACGAATTCAATTAAACACGATCTGCGATCAGGATTGGTGTGAAACAAAATTTAATCTAGTTAAAGATCAACCGGAAAGATTTTTTGAATGGTAATCAAGAATGGCGAATTATTCTATTACCGACCTGATTACGAAAAGGCTTTGATAGATGACGAGCATCCATGGAAGAAATTGTTCAAACCCGATGACATCTTAACTATACTTTGTGAAAATCATGATATTACGCAAGCAGGACATCTACGCCGAGGCAAAACCCTAGACAGAATTCGACAAAATTATTACTACCACGGCTAACCCAGGATGTCAAATCCTTATTTAAAGTTTGCAACATATGCGACAAGTTTAAATATAATCAAACTCTTATAAAAGGACAGCTTTCGACCAGGCCTTTACAATCACCAAGGGGTCAACTTTTTGTCGACACTGTAGTTTCTCAAACACGAACAAAAAGGAGAAACTCAGGATTTACACACCAAATGCACCGAATTATTTTCAGTTCGTCATAGAACAGGAAAATCCGTAGTAGAAGCTCTTGATAAAATTTTCGATCCCTCCGGCATACTGAAATCCATTATTATTATTATTATTATTATTATTATTATTATTATTACCGATAATGGCACGGAATATTTAAATAAATATGTTAAGGCTCTGTTATTAGCGAGAGGAGTCAAACACATAATTACCCCGTCAAGTCACCTCCAAAGCAATCCATTCGAGCGTGTGAATCGAACAATTAAACCTATGATTTCCGCGTTCATAAACGACAATCATAAAGAGTGGGATGAAAATTTATCTAAGATTCAATTAGCTTATAACACCGTTCCACATTCCGGTAGTAGAATCTCACCCTTCTTTTTAAATCACGGGCGAGAAGCAGTTGTCAAGCACATAACTAAGTTTCCTGAAAACATCGAAAATTTCTCTATCAATGACTCAATTAATTATTAGACTGGGCGTTTAAGTAAAATTGACAAGTTTCGTCATGAAATTTAAAGTAAAGCAAAGAAAATCTCTGACAAACGTTTAGCTAGGGTAAATTCAAATAGAATTGAGTCAGTAGAAATAAAAGTAGGAACTGAAGTTTATTACTCTAATGAAAAATTAAGTGACAATGCTGAAGCATACTCCTCAAAATTGGCACATCGATACGTAGGTTCGGCTTTTGTCTACAAAGTATGTGCAGCAGCTACCGTAGAATTAGCAGACAAAAGCGGTAAAGTAGTTGGTAAATATAGCATAACCGATCTAAAGATTTTGCGTCGAAGCTTGTGTGCTAAGTAATGTACATTTTCAGCATCAAGACGACAAGTACGAAAATCCAGCTTCTCCCTTAAAATTGCCAACTCACAAAACCGACAAGATGAGTGATTCAACAGCAACAAGCTCTGGTCGATCCTCACCCCCACCATCTGTTTTGGATCAACTGAAGAAATTGTGGGACCATCCAGCGTAGATTAAGGACAAGTTATTAGCCTTAAGAATTAAAATTGCGAACTAGCAAGGCCGCTTTTCATTAATGGAGGGCCTCAACCTTGGAAAACTGGACGAAGCGAGTGGATTAACTCCCAATGATTCGACAATAGATTATGAAGTCATTTCAATGGTACCAGAAACAACAGCTTGCAGCAAACATGCAAAGAAGCTATTGGAGGAGATAAAAGACTTACCGCCTCCAACGCTCAAGCTCACAAAACCAGTGCGAGTGACAGCAGATCAAATCTATGCTGAGAACCTTCGACGAAGTAGAAAACCAGTTAGCAGTCACTCTACCAGAAGGCTCACCAATGCTTTGATAGCCTCATTAGTAATGGTCAAGCCATTGCCCTTCGCTAATATTCTAATGTTTGACGACGTCCTCAAGAAATTGGGTGTTGCACACCTAGTTAACACTCAAGGAAAGGCCCTTATACATGACAGACTGAGGCATCATCAGTCAAAACCTGCTCAAGGACCTCATCAGAAAGAGAACAGAGAATGAATATGCTCTAGGACCTGAGAGTCCTGACTGCAACATTCGCCACCAAGGAACGGTCGACTAGCTGAGACTCAGTTACGCCACCTGGCCTACATTGACCATCCCCACTGATCACCGTTACTTTATTGGTGGGAGTGAAGAAGAGCTAAAACCAAGACTTAAGGCCAAATTTGACGATCCGAAGGACTTCCCGAACCGACCTAGGAAGTGCCTAATTAGAGAAAACGTCCTTCAGGCCGTGACTAGGCCAGTCAATCCAGAGGCTTAGAGCGCAATCCAGCTCTTGGAGCTTGATAGCTCCTCACAAAATATAAGAAAAAGCTATAACATAAAGGTTTAGTTCTTCTAGACAATAATTGTTACTGCTGAATTGTTAACATATTGTTAAAGTTATTTTACGTAATTAGCGAAAATTCTTATTTCTTACTTTACAAGTAATTGTAGGTCTTGATGCCAAATAATCATTTTTTTTTAACGAAGTAGTCACATCTTGATTGGCAAAACAGATGAAGACTGGATTGCTACCAGTATTACTCGATTATAAGTTATATATTTTTTATAGTTGACATTTCAGATAGGATTGCACATAACTCAGAAAGTTCTTAAAGATTGTCCTCATTGCGCTAATTAAAATTATTTTCTTTCAATATTTTAACTATCTTGTTCTCATCTCGATGTCATGGTTTAAAAGGAGAGAATGTGACAGGAAAGTTAAAATTAGACTAATATATCGTACGCGTCAGGTTGAGACCTAACATTTTGGAAATCAGCGTCAATTATTTAACTTTTATTGTTCTCAAAATTAAAGTCGTCAGTCCATTTAAAGTTTTAATTTTTCCATTATAACGAGATCTGTATTACCGGCGTTGCGATCATGTATCGATGGGTCGAATGTCAGGGGCATGCGCACTTACCTAAGTGGCCGAAGACGACGAGGACAAACGGAAGTTTCTCCCTCTTTGACTAGTTTTAACGAGCGAAGGTTCGATTAACTCGACGCGAACGTAAAACAGTCGGTTTCCGAGGTTTTGACAATATTATTGTATGATTACAAATTCTTTGCTTCGTGAACATTGTGCATCAAGGTTTCATTCGACAAATGCAAGTCTTAATTGTAATCTGCAATTTCTTCTCTCTTATTAGACATATTTATGGAAACCTTGTATTTTCATTGCGTCACCCAACAACCTACCCTTAAATAATAGTCTCATTATTACAAATCTTTCCTCTGCTGGTTTGGATCGAAGCCAACTGGCGCTAAACCAAATATGTAAAAATTTATAATTGTCTAAATGAGAGCCCCGGCAGCTCCTGACCCAAGCTGCGCCAGGTGAGACGTTTAGATTCTAAAGTAAAATTTAATATTTAATTTAAAATCATTTTTGAAATTGAAATAAAAAAAAGTCTTGTCTCAAAATCATATAGCGTGATATGCGCCATTTTAACGAGCAGGCTTTCCTTTCTATGCTTGGGTCTTTAGAATGGACACAGTCTTCTCTGTTTCAAACGACAATGGATCAACAAAGATTCTTAACGCTAGCCCTAAATCAGGAGATCAATGAGCGTGCACCAGGAAGTTCCTTAATTTCGAAAAAGATAACTTGGATGTCGTCTGATATATTACATACAATTCGTAAGCGTAACTGTACTTATCGAATAGGGAAAAGAGTGAGAAACCTGATAATATACAATATGGATAAAGAACTAAGAAATCGAAAAACGGGATTGATAACAGCATCTAGAAATACTCATAGGGTAAGGGGTGTCAAAGATTAACGAAATTTCGGAAATAAGCTGAGATATTTGACAATGGTTAAGCCTGTATATGATGATTTGTCCCTGGTTTGTTCTGTAGATAAAATTAATGCTTACTTTCTCTCTATCTGTCGTAATTTATCATACAGTATCACATATGATTGGCTCAGTCAGCTTCTTAGTTTTAACTTCGATGATACACACTTCCACTTTAAGGACATTTCTCCCCTTTCATAATTGGAAGCCTCAATAACATAAAAAATGAAGCGACCCAGACACCCAGCAGTACCGACCATCACCTCGAGATCGATACCAAATATGAGAAGCTCTGGCAAAGCCAGATGGGCTAATCTGCACACCCCGAGGAACCAGTGTTGACCTAAAGGTCACCTGTGACTAGTCGCGGCCGAGTACAAGACTCTACCAATTTCACTTTCATGAATTCTACCAATTTCACTTTGCGCCCGACAGGTAGGATCGTTTCAAGACACATTCGAGACACCCAAAAGCAAGCTGTCAGGATCATCATTGGTGGGACACTGTCACAATAGTACTCCGCACAGTCGGCAGCATACACGGACGTTACGCCAAACTAAATGTCTCCTTTTTGTGCGCGCACCTGCTGCGAGGCAACAGCAAGCACTGACGAGGCCGTACAACTCATCACAAACAGAGATGACTCTTCACGGGGTCTGGCCAACAAAAGTCAGCCAGAATCACCCAAATGTCAGAGGTAACAAAACTCGCGTTGGATGGCAGGTGTCACTATCATCGTTCACCTCATTAATTCACTAACTCCAGAACAGGCCCACCACCTAGAAATATCGTCATTGCAATCCCCGCAAGGCAACAATACCATTCCCATTCTCTGTACAATTTCGGCATTTCCGAGTGGATCCTAATCAGTCGAGCTATAGGCGAGGGTTCAGTACTCAAATTCAGCTTATGAAGATATCAGATGACATTTGACGGAGAGTGAATCTTCGAATGATCACCATCACTATGCTTTTTGATTTTAGTAAGGCGTTTGACGTGCTCTTACATAATCAACTTCTTCTAAAACTTAAAGAATTTCATTTCTCTGCTTCTCTTCTCAAATGGTTGGCACTGTAGGATGCCAACTAATCGCACTAATCGCACTACCAGTCAAGTAGACTGATAGATAGTCAATAATACGCTTGAATGGTGATAGATCTTTGAGTTTGGACCGATTGGCACTAGTGTTCCCCAGGGGTCTGTACTTGGCCCTCTTCTCTACTTGATTGTTAATAATGATATTAAGGATGTGATCAAGCACTCTACGCTTGATGATCTTTAGATTTACGTACAGTGTACCTATGATAAAATGGAGGAGTATATTGCACTCCTTAATGCTGATGATCGGGCCATATTTGAGTGGTCGGAGGCCAACAAACTCAAGCTCAATCTTAACAAGACTTATGATTTGATAATGGGTAGTGTAAGTTATGTTAATGGCCTAAATCTTGATTCTCTTGATTCTATTAAAGTAAATAACAACATGATACCTTTCAATGATCATGCTAAAAATTTGGGAGTTATGCTTCCCTCTACGCTATCTTGGAATAGACAAGTTTCTAGACAGGTTTATGTAACATTGATGCAACTAAAATTCAATAGGAAAGTTCTGACTGTCGACTTGGGCATTCAGTTGGTCTCCTTCCTCATACTACATTCTTGCATCCGTTTTATCTATGATCTGAGGCGTGATGAGCATATTGTAACGATACATCGTTTGGTTTGCTTCCCTCGACCGAAAAAATTAACCGAGTGGAGCACTTAGAAATAGGGCTAAAAGAGTCTGAGAGGTTATATCTGAATAGTTATTTTCATTCTTTTACTTTGGCGCTGCCGTTTCTTAGTTTTACATACTTCTTCACCGACCAAATCGGGACATCTACCTTGCCGACTTTCCAAATATAATCCCAGCATTATAGCTTATGGGCCGAGCCACCTGGCAGTTGACCATTAACCAGAGGCTGGAAGCAATTTGAGGAGTTCCAAGCGCAGCCAAATGAAGACCAGAATCTCAGTATTCCGATTTTCAACACAACCATTCTTGATTGGGTTCTTTAGTCTCAGACTTTCATATAATGTGGCATTTAGCAGTTTACGATTGCATTAAATCCAAGATTAGTTGCCTTCTATGCGTAAATAGTAATTTTTACTCGTCATTGTATCCACCGGATAAGTTGTTTTCGCGCGGGCACTGCAAGCCTATTGGTCCCTGGACATCGGGTATCTAATACTCGTCCACTAGTCCGGGCTTTCTGCGCGTGCGCGTGGCCTAGTGAAGAAGCAATCAACCTGTTGAGCGAGCGTGGCGCGCTCTCCATTCGGTTAGTAGAATACCGAGTAGCACACGCGTCAAGTATACGCACTAATTACAGTATTAAGTGCAAAGCACTTTTGTTATGAAATGGCTTATAGATCGATTGATAAGGATTTTTTTGAGATAGACGTAAGTTTTTCTTTTTATTTTTAATTTTGAGTCTGCTTTTCCTTATCTTTTTGTCATTATAAATGATTAAAGGTAGAATTCTCAGGCTTTTTGGGAGGATAGCATCTCGTCTTAACTTCACAACTTTGTTTTAAGTATTACAATTATATAGAATCTCTTGTACACATTAAATGTTTACTATTAGTAGTTAGTGTGTATTTTAGTAACCAGCAAAAGATCCAAATTCCCGAATCCCCGACCAAGTCCGACTTCTTTATTTCCTCTCTAGAAATATTTTCAATGGGGCAAAATTCGTCAAGTGTACCCGCCTAAAAACTTTTTGTCTCTGCTCTCCTTAAAAGTCCGCGAAATTATTGTCCTAATTAATCTCTTTTAATTCCCCTAAGAGAACGTCTCTAGTACGACGGTTTGTCAGTATACAGGGGCTCGAATCTTCAACCTTTTACCGCACACGCTGATACTTAATTAACCATAACTTCTACAAAAGTTATCCAAATTAACTTTTTTGTGGAGATCTTAGAAACGTTTTTTCATCAGCTTTACGCTGAAGGCAATGGTTTTAGATAAAAAATTATTTGAGCTTCTTTTTTTAATTTTAAACATATTTTTGAGTTTTTCTCCAAGAGCGGCCGTCAATTTTCTTTCCAAAACACTTCTTGCGCACGGCTTCTGCGTCGCGAGCGCTCATGCTTCAAATTCAGAATGTACGGTTTCTAGTCGACTACAAATAATCAACTACAAACTGAATTTTTTAACCAAATAATTATTATCTTTATAAATTATTTCACGGATAATAATTTTTATTATTTATTGGACAAGTAAGATCCACTTTTATGTCGATACTTCATTTTTAAGATTTTAGAGAGAATTTGAAAAACCCGCCGAAAAAATTAGTACACATATTTGACCACTAGATGGATGTCTTGGATACCTT
>JBAGKK010052069.1:0-10010 GCA_037177015.1 Euceroptres primus
ATTAATCAATTAATATTTTTAAAAAACAAAAAATTAAACAATTCGAAAAGTTTTGTGACCAAATTGTGTTATTATTATATGTGTTGTTATTACAAGTGCAGTGGGCTTTATTAAAAATTAGAAAGTGAAATATAAAAAAAATTTAATTCATAAATAAATAAATAAATAAATTAGACAAATCAAAAAAATTCTTGTCAGGAAATTGCCTCATAACTAAGTAGTAAAGGGACGTGTGCATACTGTGATAGTGGAATCTGTTGAGAGCTTGGATATCGCGACTCTACACACGCACACACACACACATACGCACGCGCGCGGCCCAACGCTGTGAGGATCTCTTCGACTACCTGAGCAACCACTTCCATAAAAGCCTGACTAAATAAGTCGTCGCATGTTTTTATTACTAGATTATATTATTAATTAGTGATTCTTAATTGCATGACCATTACTACTATGTGACACTGAAGAGGACCCCTACTTGGGCCGAAACGTTTGCCGATCCTTAAAGTTTATTTTACAACTAAGTAGATCTTAAGAAATAGACCCCATGGCCAATGAAATATTATCAACGATTTCATATAGAGGGTCAATGAAAAATACGACATATCTTCCGACATGTCACAATTCAAATTAATCATTTCATCAAGCGCTCTTTTTGGTAAACTCGAGGCATCCAATCCCATGATGAATTTTTCATATTCATCCAAGTGTTCAGTGGTATTAACAAGAGGGACTTGCCATTGCAATGAATCATCGACAGAAGAGCCAGTACTGGACGTATTATCGATTCGCGATTCTGAAGGACAGCTTGGACTTGTGTTTAGATTAAAATTTGCACCGTTACTCAATCGAGGTTTCTTTACCTCTGTCTCTTTTTTTTCATCTACGAATTTTGGGACTTCTCGGACATGACTCGAACGCAAATGCTTCCTAAAACTGTAATAAGAGGAAAATTATTCTGCACATGAAGTTGAGCAGCATTTCAGAATTAACAACTGTCCATCAAATAAACGATGTTTTAAGCGGAGATGGGAGCACGTCTCATCAACTGTACTCAAATCCGTTTTTCAAACAAAACATTTAAGAGACATTTTGCTTTTGTTAGTAATAATAATATAAGATAAATGATACAATTTTATACGAAAATATTGAAAATAATATTGGAAAAATAAAAGAGTAGACTAGCGAAATGTGAGAACCTCAGGAGCATTATAATTCCGGACAATGCCAAAAGAAATAAACATATTACAAAACTAAAACGCTTATGGATATCCGTGATTCAATCTTTTTGTTGCAAAAACTATTATAAACTTAAATCACTTTTGCGAGATCAACCTGCAAATTTCTTGCATGTGAGGAGTCAAAGCTTTCTTATCCCCTATATCGTAAAAGATTGATCCGATAAATGTGAAGAATTTCTTCAGATAGGCGTCGTAATTTTGTTCGCAATATATTTTGACTCTGCAAAAGCTCATCTAATGCTTGAATGGAGTTCTTAGCTCCGATTGGAACGAAGTATCCGTCGATAGCAATGAAATAAGAATGTATTAATGCCCGATCTGGTCCAACAGCCATGAGACACGGCCGAGTTGTGAAGAGTTGAATCGTTTCCAAAACCGTTTCAGTCTAGAAATAATCAAAACCCACAAAAAATGATATCAATTGTTTACATTTTATCAAATTCAACGCTCATGTAAAATAATTATGATTTTTATATTTTTTATATTATATTTTCATAATTGTATTTCATAGAATATTTTCGCGAATATGAAAAATACAAAAAATATATTTAACACAAAAAATATGATAAATACAAAAATGTAATCGTATTTTTCCATATGATCAATGTTATTTGTATTAATCATGATAAATACAAAAAATATAATAAATACACATATTTTGTTCAAAAATATGAATTAATTATATAAATCGTAATTTCAAAAAATACAAATAATATGATTTCCCCTGTAAAAAATACCAAAAATATCGTCTGTTATTCTGAAAAAGTACAAAAAATATGATTCTTGTTATCGAAAATACAATAATTTTATGATTCGTATTTTTAAAAAAATACAAAAAATATGATTTGTTACTCAAAAATACAAAAATAATATGATTCAATACATAAAATTGCATTTTTAACATAATTAATACAAAAAATATGAAGTTTCGTATTAAAAAATCTATTAATCATGATTATTTTGTATGAGAGAAAGAGTTACCTTGGAGAATAATATGAGCTTTTAGATATTTTAGATACTGGTCCCAATATACCTTTATCACGACCTCTCATTACAGGTCGCAATTGCTTCAAGAGGAGAAACACAGCTTTCGCATCGTCGTTCCAATCTGAAATATTTTCATATACATTCAGAAAATTTCTTAAAAATGACTTTTTTTGTTGATTTTCCTCTTATTTTTGCACGCCGAGCGAAAAATATCGGAAAAAATCAATTAAAAATGTATTTATAAGAAACGTACCGCAACCCTTATTTTCAGCTTCGTTTCCAATTTTTCTTTCTTTTTTACCAGATTGGTTTTTGGATTGATCGAAGATTTTCATGTAAAATTTTCTGGGTAGGAAACTCTTTTATTTCTTTGTCTGGATGCAGCAATGAAAAATCAAACCTTATCTATGACAGAAATGACTAATAAGGAACTGGTTCTATACCAAGGAAATCTTTATTTCCTTAACAGTATGTTTTTCGGTACCAAATTTATCAAGACATTGAAAACGAATCAAAAATTTCCCGCAGGTTGTTGCGTTTGCGGGGCAGAGTAATTTTTATAGCTTCGAAAAAGGCATCTTTGTCTTTCACTGGGTCGGCTTGGTTCAGGAATGCGATTTTTTCCATAGTTCTTCATTGAACAAAGAACTGTTTGCTTGTTCAATCGATGGGGCAGTAACAGACTGTGACTTTATCTTTGGTTCTTTGGATCTATTGATGGTCTTGAGGCGGTAACCAAAAAAACCCCCATTAATTGGGTTGTAAAACGATCCCTGCGTCAAAACAAATTACTCCATTTATTAAGTCAGTAAAACCAAAGTGCGATTTTGAAATTTGAATTCATTGAACGGTTACGTCTTCAAATTTTGCCAAAAAAATCGAATGAACAAATGGTGATATTAATTTGTGGAGTTTATTTTTAGCATTTAATAAGTTTTACAAAACAATCATTCAATAATATATTCCGTCAAACTCTGCATGTACTGTATCTAAAATAACAACTTTATAATGTAATTATAATAATTTCATTTGAAAATTTTTGCAAATTATCTCAGTAAACAAGTCACTTGATATTATTTTTCACGTACATAGCCTGTTTCGGTTTCATCTTTCAGGGAGGAAAACAATTTTGTCAATGCACTAGCGTATTGTTCTTTTGTCTGTCGGAGAATGATATTTTCGTGTTTCTTGCATATCAAAGTAACACAAAAGTTTACTAGTTTCTGACCTTCTGATATCGAAAAAATCTTGTTTTCTGCATATATCTGGATCAATTCGAGACCACCCAAAATACCCTTAATTTCTGCTTGAAAATTCTGCCAGATTGTAACTCAAACATGCCAATAAGATTTTTACAGACTTGAAATTTGAAATTTTTGTTAAAATTGTTCCAAAGTTGATTCAAAATGTGAGAAAATTGTTTTTTTTTCAAAATGTTATATCTTACGAATAAGCTGTCTTTTGATTTACTAGGTTCAGAAATTACCGTTTGAGGTTTAAAGGCAGAATCTGCTATGTCTTGTTCTTCATTTGACATTAAAATGTCCACGTCATTATTTTGTAAAACTTTCCCACCACCACCATCGACTAAAATGGCCTGAAAATCTGTACAAGCACAAAAAAACTTTGTATACAAATTCAAAAATGTGTTCATTCAAAATTAATAAATGTTAGAAATATTGAATAATATCTTGTAAATTTAGAGTTATTTCTTCAATTGTGATTTCAAATAATATAAGAATATCACAGATAAAGTAAACTCTGTTTTGTAACATATTAGGATGTCGTTTCAGCTAACCATTCAACTGATTTGAAATTGGCACGTCATTTTTTGTTTCAATGCAAATGACAGTATCTGAGAAAAACGGGAAAGTATCTTTCAAGATAAAAGCACCACTAGAGTCCGAAAGATCAATGATTCTTACTTGGAAACGGTTTTTAGTTGCATAAAAAAGATTTATATTATGCAACTAGAGAAAGAAAAGATTTTTGCAAGCGTGGAGTTTGATTTTCACACAAGCGAAATAAATTAGGTTCAAATTTGATGCAAATATGGCGCGAAAGTTGAAATGATATTTAATACAATATATAAAAATATCTCTTTCGTTGTAAAATAAAACTAAAATAAAAGTAAACTAAAGTTTGTGTAATTTTTTAGATGTAATATTTATGATTTTCATCAGTTTTCTCGGTTGTAAAAGTTTTTGAATTGTTGTATTTTTGTAAGTTTATTGTTGAAAATAATCTATTTTTGTAAAATAAATTATAAAGAACTGTATTAAAATTTTTTTTTAAATGAAAGAATGTAGTGAAAAAGTATTTGTATTATTTGCATATAAATTCGTTTTGAGTTTCGCGCCATATTTACATATAATTTGAACAGAATGACGAACGTAACCTTTGAGTGTACAGTATAATATTTTCGAGTGTAAAATGTGTCAATAGAATCAAATTTTTTTCGTAAATTATTTATACATTTTACCTGCTGCGATGAATGCTTCATACAACGCAGGCACTTGGGCACAAAGTATTTTCATCCAAATCACTTTTTCTTTGAACATAACCTTCCGAAGTTCATGCGTCATGTTCATCTCGCAAAAATTCAAAATCCAAAGTATCACGATACATCACTGAGACACGACAAACTATATTAATCACCTACAAGAGGTTTAATAACAATTTGCAATTAATGTTGAGAAATTCTGTGCACTGGAAATCGGCAAATGCATACACGACTACTGGTGACTGTGGAAATTCTTGGGCGCGGTTCTTAGCACACTGTTTTGGTGTGACTGTCGCACCGAATCGATGTAAACGATTTACGTGGTGCACTGAGGTGGTGTAAATATAGCACCGGTCAGTGCGATATCCATACTCTTTTTACGCATACACCTAAAAGTGTTATTTTTTAATAAAAATGACACCGAATAGTGTATACCCAACTATTCCTGCCAAAATGTCGCACCGATTTTTAACACCACGCGTTTACAACTGTACACCAGTGGTGTAAAGTTGTATGAATTTTTCTAACAGTGTACTCGATTGGAAATGAGGGTCAGGAAATCTATAATACATTTGAAATTCTAGAGGCCTAAGCGAATAATTTCGATACCGTGATGCAAACTTTTGAAACATATTGAGTTCGCAAAAGAAATGAAAGTGTTTGTAGACGTCATTTCTTCCAACGAACACAAAACGCAAACGAATCGATAGAAGAATTTGTTATAGATTTAAAAAGGCTGAGTCTAGATTGTTCTTTTGGAGGACTGAAAGATTCGTTAATCAAAGACAGAATCGTAAGTGGAATAAAAAATGCCACTATAACAGATCGTCTACTACGTGAAGATAATACGAATCTAGAAAAATGTATGCGTATGTGCAGAGCAGCTGAATTGGCAAATCAGCAAGTACAAACTCTACAAGAATAAAAAAATGTGGATTTTGTAAAATGCACAAAACAAGACAGGCAGAATTTTAAGAAATCAGCCAATCCTTCGAACCAAAGACAGCAGAATCAGAAGAAATCAGAATCATCGAATACGACGTCATCGCAGCAGGCAAACAAAGGAAATTATTACACAGCAAAAGAACAAGAAGATCATCGCAAATCATCATCTAATTGTAGCAGGTGTGGATACCGATATCAACCGAGGAACTGTGGCGCACAGTGGGGCAATTTGGCAATAACGGCGTCAAAAATCTGTAACCGCGTTAAATTAAAATGAAAAATGATGAAACTTGGAACACCGCACCGTAGGTTTAGGTATCAATGAATATGAATCTGCTGCCGCATTTGCGAAATTCAAAATGCCGGCGGCAGTGCAAGCATCCAAAGTTGGGTAGTTTCATTTTTTTCGAAAAAATATGAACTTTATAGTTGCACAGCTTTATGTGCATCAAATTTTGAAAGGTGTAAAACATTTTATTTTATGCCTATGATCTTGTTGATGAATCTAAAGTCAGATTTTCAAAATTCATAATGACCGATCCAATATGGCTGCTCAAATGATAAAAAAGTTTATAAATCTTGGTCAGAAGGAGTTATGCTTATGAAAGTTTGTATACAGAGAATTTTAGGGTCGCTGAATATGAATCTTGAGTCAAATTTTCAAAATTCAAAATGGCCGCTCTAATATGGCGGACAAAGAAACTTAAAAAGTTTATACATGTTTGTGAAAATTAATGATCAGGGTTTTTTGGGTCGCTGAATATAAATCTTGAGTCAGATTTTTAAAATTCACAATGGCCGATCCAATATGGTGGACCAAAAACTTGGAAAATGGACACATTTTTGTAAAAAAAAGTACCTCGGGATTATTTGGGACTCTGATTCCGAATCTTAGATTAAATTTTGAAAATTCAAAATGGCCGCTCCATTGAGACGGACGAAAAACTTAAAGAATTTTCAAACGTTTGTAAAAATCTGTACCTCGAGTTTGTTGAAGGCTCTGATTCCGAATTTCATGTCAGATTTTCATAATTCGAAATTTCCGATCAAATATGGTGGACGAAGAAATTGAAAAATTTATAAATGTTTGTAACAATCCGTACCCGGGGAATTTCTAGGTTGCTGACTACGAATCTTTAATCAGATTTTAAAAATCTAAAATGGCAGATCCAACATAGCCGACGAAAAACTTGAAAAATGTATAAATGTTTGTGAAAATTAGTACCCGGGTCTTTTGTTGGCCGCTGATTACGAATCTTATGTCACATTTTAAAATCTTTTAAATTAGGAAGGACAATTGCAATTAATTAACTAATTTTAAAGTAAAAAAGTTTTAGCTTTCATGAAATTGCGTAGGAAATTTTGTTAAAAAATTAGTAAACTTTTGTGCAGAACGGCATACATTTTCTACGCACTCATTATGAATAGTAGGATGCGAATAATTTTGATTAAAAATGACAAAAGCGAAAAAGACCGTATTTAATTCGAAACTTTGTAAATAAATATTTACAAAAATAACTCTAAAGCCTACTTACTTTTTAAAAATAATCCTCATCGTCACTTTCTGTTTCTGATTCGTGACTGCTTTCATTTCTTTAACACGCTTTTAGCACCGTCACTTAATATTTTAATTTTTTTTTCTTTTTGGACACGTAATGAACTTATTACTGGATCTGCCGAAATAAGCATGAAAAGGAATGTTTCTTGACCTTGACCTAATGAAGACCTTCTGAAAAGGTCTTCATTAGATTTTGATCGTGAAAACAATTTACTGAAGTGTGCTCGTGCTCCTTTAAAAACTTTATTGTTGGCTTCTTGCGCCTCTTCTGATATCCGACCAATAGGCAAACCAGAAACATTCATTATTTGTCTTCCGTGAATCTGAACTTTATGAAGTGAAGGGGACAACTTATACCAATCGTACAATTGAAATTACATTTTAGCTGTATCAAGTGCAAGTGTTTCGAATTTATCACAATCAACTTCAAGTCCGCATGTCATAATTTGTAATACATCTGCGAAACGTTAAATTAATTCAACGTCAATGCCAGTTACTTCAGCTACTACTTTAGGATTGTCAAAGAAAAGTCAAGCAGTGTTTCCATCATTTGTATTTCCATGACCCTGTTTTACAACATCTACGAGGATTGATCATTTTGACCGTAAACCATCTTGAACGATCTTTTTCTGCGATTCTTTCAATTCCTTGTGATCACCTGTAGCATAAGATTTTTCAAAATCTAAATTGTACGAAATATGCAGAATGCACTCCATGAATCGAATTTGGTAATGAAGGCTTGATAGACCAAAATAACAATTTTGTTTCTGAACAATCAGTTTTTAAAGACCATTTAAATTGTTCATTTGATTTTCAGTAGTTCCACATATGTTACATGAAGTAGAAAATGACTGCCCGGTCAGAACGTTGCAAACTTTTTCATCAAGCATTGTAGGATATAACTCATGAGAAATTGTATACATATTTCTCTTGATAGTAACTAAAGTATGTTTCAAACGCGAGATTTGTTCACAATAATAACAATACACTTATGAAGTTTTCCCTGATGTTTCTTTCGTAACCTGAAATTCGATTTGCCTGCATAATCTTACAGAAGATGGTCGATTATTCCTCTACAATACTTCCCCATCTGAAGATGTAATGTTAAGAGGTACGTACGATACCATGAATACTGAAGCATCACTATTCGCTGAATTTTTCGCAAAATCTGACCACTCCTGTTTGAATTGTTGCTGACCCGAAGCATCATCCAAACCTCATTTTCCACGTAATATTACTGCAGAATTATTCTTTATTTTCATTAATTCTTCGGTTGTAAGCAATGAAAAAATTTTACGCAAAGTATGATCAAGCAAGGACTGTAATTGAATTTGAGCACCATTATCATTAATTTTAATGTTATCAAGATAACATTCTTGCTTCGCAGATGAAAGTTTTTTGTAAGGAGGCAATTGTTTATTTCTCGATAAAAAGCTTTGATGTGCTTAGAGGGTTTCATATTTAGATTTGGTCAAACCAACATCCATGTACATAGCCAATGTTTTGTTCATCAAATCGTCAACATATGCTTCAGGATCATTAATATCGATTTCAGACTGTTGTTATAATGGTGCAATTGCTTTTAATAATACTTCTTGGCTATGGTTATCGCGCAGGGGCTTAGCACGTCTTTGCTGCGTTCTTTCCCTACACTCTTCATAACTTGCACGTGGAAGTCCGCGTCCACGAGATGATGCTGAAGAAGTTTGTATTGTTAATTACAAGATTTAAGTTAAGTCGGATTTTTGAATTTACACTCCAATTTTTCAAGCATAAAATCTTTATATTTATTCTCAAACCTTTTACGCATTCGGTGAACATCAACCCAAAATTTTTTGTAACGTCTGATAAAATGTGTATTCAAATAAGCATGAATTTGATCTTTTTCAGTAGTATTGTAGTCAAACGTATTTTCTATCTTCTTTATTATTATATCTATTTGTGATTTATTTTTAGTTGTATCGGTCCATATCCATTCGCATAATTCACTTATCTGTATGATAAACATCCACATGTTCAGAATTTTTTAGTAATCGCTTGTATAAAAACTGTTAGAATGACTAAATTCAGATGCAGTTGTTAGATATTTGTCATAGTAACGGAAAAGAGTAAGAATTTCTTTGTTTTTGTACGACATGAAGTAGCCCAAGAAAAGAGTACGAATTTCTTTGCTTTTGTACGACATGTAGTTGCTGAAGAAAAGAGTAAAAATTTCTTTGTTTTTGTACGACATGAACCCTGGCGGACCGAATGAACGGAAAGGATACGCTACAGGGTACCCTTATAGTATCCACATAGTATCCCTTCCGTATCGTGCATAAAAAACTCAAAAAAACAGCAAGATGAACATTTAACTTGTTGCAATTCGGATTCTACGTTAAATTTGCCGCTAGAATGTCACGAATTAATTGCAATAGTTTTTCCTGTAGCGTTAAAACTTTAAAAAATATAATACCTGTAAGTTACATGGGCTGAAGGCGACTTCAAGCGCATCTTCTTTTAGTAGCAGTTAATAAGCGTTATTCCTCGGTAACTTTAAGAATTTTGTCTGGGTACTAGCGCCATACAGTGGAAACCTCAAACAACAACGCTGCGACTTAAGTATCAGTGAGTTTACGACCGTTAAGACGCAGTATCAAATTGTACTCGACCAAAGTACATAATATATTTGTCAGTATAAACAAATATAATATCTTTGATTTGGCTTTCATTATCTCGTATGTTACCGCAGTCGATAAAGTTTCATGCTGTAAAATGTAAAAAATTAAAATTCAAC
>JBAGKK010052080.1:0-10010 GCA_037177015.1 Euceroptres primus
CAACTTAAAGTTAATTTAATTCTAAAATAAAATTTCTTCAATTCTTTTTTTAGAGGTGAATTGGACCACTTAGAAGACTCTTAAATTTATCATTACTCAGAAATTGATTGTTAATACTACTGGGAATAGGATTGGACAATTGGACATGCGATTGGGAATATTACTCAGTGCTTCACTCTACTACCATCGAATTTCTAATAATAGTATCCTGGAATCAGGATAAAATCTGACCTGATCAAACTACTGAAATCTGACCTCTTCCCATTTCACTATTTCTAAACTTCAAACTGTCTTATTAAATACAATGTCCTACTAATTTATTTAATGATTATTTTATATATTAATAATAATTAAATAATACCTTAAATAATTTATATATCAGAAAAAATGAATAAGATTTCTCCATCGAATAATAGGAAACTATCATTAGAGACATGAATCCCAACTAGTCTATCCAACATGGCACCTATATCTAACTTTGGGGTTAATTCAACCTCTATTCTGATTATAAACGAAGTTTCTAAACTATGCAAGATTCACAGCACTCCACTTTCGAATAAGGTATCAGAATTTGAGCCTGTTTCTCCACCTCCTGATAAAGGATCTATCATCAGTTAAAAGGACTTGCGGATTGGATGATTTTAGTAATGGCTCCTTTTACTGCGCGGTTACAATAGAATTACCTAGCAGATAAATTTATCGACATGTTGATTAACCAGCCATACAAGTCGCGAGTCTCGAATATTATGCTCTCAGCTATAATAGCAACTGTAGGATATGCTTCCTCAGATATCAAGTTATATCCTAAAATCCTTTCAGTGGTGCAACTAAGATCTGCGGTAATTAAACTAGACTCCTCACCAATTAAAATAAGATTCCTTCAATTAGTATCTTCCTCTAAAATAAATTGACACAATCAAAGTATCATTTTCAAAAGTACTGTTATTTTTAGAAATTGTATGGTTAAATAATAATAATAGGATTTTGAGAATAAAAAAGCTATTAATTAGGAATCACAAAATTAAGTTTTGACCAGCTTCTAACTTAATTTTTAATAACAAAGGATGTGAAATCGAGTTCACAGATATGACAAGAGGAAAAATCGGATTTCACGTTTGAAGCTGAGCTACTTACGTTAAAAATTCAGAAAGTTTTCTTTCCTTGGAAGAATTTTTCATTATGGAAAGACGGGTTTCGAGTAAATAAAGTCAGGTCACTGCTTTCGCAATTCACTACTGTAAGGAATGATTGTTGTTCATTCTGGTTTACTACTTCACGTATCTTTCTTCTCAAGTGAATTCATGTAATGAGTTTTATGTTTTACATTCGGCCATAAATTTTTACTTATCTTGAGAATGGATTACAACATAACAGTTAAACTGTTTCTTGTTCTGTATATTCAAACATAAATAACACTTTGAAGCAAAAATACGCATTTCATCTCATAGAGATTCAAAATTAAGAGAACTTATGAACGAAATATCAAGTGCCGATAATAATTTACCAATCGAAAATTAATTTTTATAAGTTTTCTAACTAAATTAAATTTACCTGTTGTACCAGACGGAGTGGGGATCGGAGTAATCTCGCATTGAGGTGCTGTCGAAGGATCAGAGTTAACAGCACTTCCATGGGGTTTTTGTTCTGTACAGTTAGCGCAGATACCCAATCCTGGTTCATCTTCAGAACAGACCCGAAAACAACATTCCTTTCTCTCATCACCATGTAATGCCCTCACCGCTTGTTCCCCCGTTTCAGGAATATTAGGATCTGTAATCAATTTTAAAACCCCACACTAAAAAATTCAGTTAAAAATAACACACATACCGAAATCATTTAAAATTAAATTTAAAATTTAAAATCATTTTTGTAAAACAAAAAATGATACCATTTTTTAAATCTAAATCATCTTGGCTCTGGTAACACTTTGATCTGAAATGAAAGATTCTTTTTCCCAACTGACCAAACCTTTAGATTGATAGACCAACAATTTTTTTAAATCTTCTGTGATCACAGGATGATAACATTCAGGATCGAGTTAAGCAATGTATGAGATGATAAAGAGGGTGCTAAAAAAATTTTTACCCTCCTTAATTAATGTTTCTACGATTTACATGTTGTTTAGATAGAGAGAAATTGAGATAAATGAGAAGTTTGAGGTATTTAGATTATTCAGTACATAAGGAAATATTGATAAATGATATGGTTTCGATTGTAAAACTTACTGCAGTAGAAAAATTAATTTATTAATTATTAATTATGAAAAAAGATAAAAAATAATTTTTTTGGACTAACCTTGGCAAAGAAATGTAGGTTCGCCTGCGTATTGCGTAGGATAAGCAGGCGCACGGTCACCCGGAAGTAGATAAGGACAGCGTTGTTCCACGGATTGGCAGAAGGACCGACAGGGCCGTAATCTCTTTCCGGCCCAGGATACCTGCGAGGGTTCCAAATCCAGCGGTCCCCCATGAGCAAAGTAAGGCACCAGGGAGCTGCACACCCATTTTCTATACGCTTCCTGAAAAATAAAATTCAAAAACATTTATTACATTTCTCTGAATTTAAAAAAAAGTTTAATTATCCTTATAAATAAGTTTACAATTTATTTCGGAGTTACTTAAACAACAGAGGTAAAAAATCGCAAACAATTTTTTTCCAAATATTTTTTTCTGTTTTTTTTTAAAACAACATAATAACACAAAAAATTCTGAAAGGAAATCTCAAAATATTCAAAAACATATTTTTGGGACATCAAAGAGTAAAATAATTATTTATCAAGATTATAAAATTGACGTATCCTGAAAGCAATTTTTTTTTATGTTTTTGTATTAATTTCAAAAAGACTCACAAGCATTGCGCGTCATGGGATTCGTTTGAAAAATGATATGAAATCACACACACACACACATTTTCACAATGCATTTATTTCACTTACACATACACACATACATATACATATATTGTATAATTTGTGTACATTTTTTTTTAAAGTTGATAAGTAATATTTAATATAAAAATGTGATTAACTTTTTGTAAGAGATTATTAAAAACAATCTAGATAAATCTTATACTTAATTAAAACACTCTTATTTCACAAAACGACAAAAATTTGCCATGATTGTGTGATGTGGTTAATTAAAATTTCTAAATAATCCAATTCAAATGATACGGATTAAGAATTCTTCAATTAAAATTTGAACCAGATGTAAGAATTGTCAAAATGTTTTTTGAGTTCAAGGTTCAAAGTTCGAGTTCAAGTTCAAAGTTCAAAGTTCAAGATAACATCTACGTTTCTACATTAGGATGCCTAATTGGAAACGTAATTGTAATTAATACAAAAACATAGAAAAATTGTTTCAGCATACGACAATAAGATATTCTTGGAAAACAGTATTTGACTCTATGATGTCTCAAAAATACATTTTTGAATATTTTGAAATTTCCTTTCAGAATTTTGTGCGTAATTATGTTGTGAAAAACTCCCAGGAAAGAATAGTTAGAAAACAAATTTTTGTGATTTTTTACCTCTGTTATTTAACTCCAAAACACCGTTTTTCTTGCAAAGTATTGATTTTGAGTAATTTTATTAATTAAACTCCTCAAAGCTCTTTCCTTCATCAATGCTCCTAAAAAATCTATTATTATACTAAAATGAATGAATTTGTACCAGGAAAAGATAATCGAAACAGAAATGTAAATATAATTAGTGTTGGGGAGTAACTCGTTACAAGTAACGAAGTTCCTCAAAAAGTTCCAATTCCTGTAACTTTTGCAATAACTTAGTTACTTTTTTAAATAAGTAGCTTGTAGCGTAACTTAGATCCATTTTATCAGTAACTTGTAACTTTAGTTTTAGTTACTCTGAAGTTACTTATATACATATTTTATATGTACAAAATTAAAAAATAAACGTGCTTAACCATGTGAAAGTTATAAAATTTTTTCTTATTTTCTTACCCAGATATTTTCTTGTAAACTTTTATTCACTTTTATTAATATATTGTTATTGAAATCCAGTTTGTGGCATTAAAAAAAAACTAAAGTAACTTTGAGGGAACTTGAAGTTACTTTAGACAGTAACTGTAACTGTAACGAGTTACTTTTCGTTTTTGTAACTTGTACCTGTAACGAGTTATTTTTTTCATTAAGTTACTTCTGTAACTGTAACTGTAACGAGTTAATTTTTTCATAAAGTAACTTCTGTAACTTTAACGAGTTACTTTTTTCAGAAAGTAACTTCTGTAACTGTAACGAGTTCCTTTTTTTGAGGAACTTCCCCAAAACTGAATATAACATCGTGATACATTGGAAAAATCACTGATTTCCAACTTTTCAGCTTTAATTAATTTCTGCTCATGGAAGATATCATTTTAAAAATCTAAAAAAAGATCACGAAATTCTATTTTTGTATGAAGAAAAAGATTTTTCCTATCCTGATCCAAAAACTAAAAATTTTTTAATTTCAGCCCACCCTAGTATTGGTCAAACAACTTTTTTTTCTACACAGTTAAACTATTTATAAAGTCATTCAAAAATATTTCTTATTGCAATATAATTTCTGGCCAATAAAAAAATAAATCATGAAGTCCAATTAACTTAAAAGTGACTTTATTAACTTTCTTTTATTCATAGACAATTTAATGGAACTTCAGAATATTATGAAGTTGTATAATTGTATTAAATTACAATTTTTACTGAAACTTTGGAAATTGTGAATTTCTTTAGTAGTAAAAGAAATTGAAGGTAACAATTTTAATATTTTTTTACTTGGGAATTAAAAAATTCCCTTAAGGATGATGCAAATGTGAAATTCGTTTAGAAGCATTTCTCTTCATCCATGTCTATCTTTTTCTCGTTTTTCTTCTTGAGGTGAGTTTTCAACGACGAGATACGATCCTAAATCGACCTAAGTGGTCGAGGGAAAATGAAAAACCGTTGAGAATATTGGCTAAAGTATCCCAGTCGCCTTTACCCTTTTCCTAAGCTGGTATGGGTCGAATGGTCAGGTCGACAATAAGGAGTGTCTGACCTACATATTCAAACTGTCCGGACAATGTGCATTATCCAAGAATTTCTTATATAGTTAGACATAAGAAGGACAATTTTCAACCTCGTTATTAATTTTTAATTACTTTCAAAATTTAAACCTACCTTGCATTTTCTTTTCATTAAATTTTAATTTCAACTAAAAGCTATTTTAATTCTTACACCTTCGTAGATGATTCAACTTCCTCTTAAAGGGCAATTTTGATTACCTTACTTTCCGAAGGAAAAATTATTTTTTATAAAATTTACAGTTATATATTTATATACATAAATTTAACTTAACCATGTCCAAAAACCTGATAACAATAAAAACATTAATAAACTGCAGTGAAACAAAAAGGGATAAAAAGCAAAAAACGAAAAAAAGTGTAGTAATCACCTCGTCTTTTCCTAAAGAGAATAAATGACCTACTCTCGCGACAAATTAAATCCCTTAATTAAATTCTATTATTTTGCTGAAAAATACCCAGTTTAAAAAATTACTATTTAATAAGCCTTCAAGCTTCAGTTACACTCTTTCAATAGAATTACGAACTTTAAAGCTTATTTTATGGAAAAAAACACCTGAGCACATTAAATAAAAACATATACATAATCAAATACAGACTAACTTTCCTAACAAAATTCAATAATCCTAAAATACACAATTTTAACTTGAATAATTCTCATATGATAAATTTCCCTTTTTAATAATTTAAATTATTTCCTCTCTCAAAAAATAAATAATGTTACAAGCCTTTTTTCCATCAAAATAAGTAGAAAATTTCTTGTATAAACTCGAAAAGAATAATTAATTTAAAATGTCTTATGAACACATTTTTAACAGATTTGCAATAAGTCCACAAGAACTCAGGAAGTCCGTATCGTGGAGAATTTCATTTCACCTTGATTCGTGCAGCGGGTGTAAAGAAATGCAAGAATTTCAAGATACGGACTAAGGATTGTATTCAGTGTGTAAGTGTAACGCGAACCGCTAGAAATATTGCACTTCACACAGTCTAGTTGCGTTCTCATTGTTCAGTACGTACTTGCCATACTGTTGAATCTGCACTTGCAGGTTATCCTACACTTCTCTGCATCTCTCGTTCAAACTTGACTCACCCCCCTTCCCCCTTCCCCCGTTCACCAATTCCTCCCCCTGTCCCCAACCCACCCCAGTAACTGTTCAATCATTATCGACGCTAGATTTTCTTTTTTTTCCACTACTGCGGTAACTAGAATGCAGACATTCGAAAACTGATTTTTTTAAAATCATTTTTATACGTTTTTACTTCTTCACAAAAGGAAGAAAAATTAAAAAAAATATTTAGGACAAAGCGTGAATTTTGAACATTTTTTAATATTCTGCTCCTTTATATAAAAATATTTGTTTGTGTTCTTTTATAATACAAACTAAACAAAATCGCTGCAAAGTAGTATTTGTGTTCAATTCTTGAACACTTTGATTCCTCAGAAAGGGTCTTTTATTAACAATAATAATATAATCTTTAATTAATTTTTTGATTTAATAATTCAATTAATATAAGGGTTCGATATGAATAGAATTAGGTTAATAAATTCATCTTATCAAATTGATTAAATTTCGCAATTATAGTATTGGTAGATTCCCAAAATTAATTTTTTTTCTGCTTCAATTTAGTTATAGCAGGTTTGTAAATAGGTCAGTCGATTCATCTTGTCAAAATAACTAAATTTTGCACTTATAGTATTGGTGTACGTACTACCAAAATTAAAAACGTTTTTCTCTTACAATTGTTCAAAAAATTTAATTTACATACATCATAAATACAATTGATTATATGAAGGTTTTTAAATAGTTCAACCGATTTATCTCATCAAAATAAATAAATTTGATACAATGTTGCTATATTCCTAAAATTAAAAAAATTTATTTAGTAACAAAAATTAAATACAATATTTTTATATTCCTAAAATTAAAAAAATTTACTTAACACAAAAATTAAAAATTAAAAAATTCCTAAAAATTACAATTTTTGTTTGCAGATTCCTGAGGTCGAATTAGGTCGAGAAACGTCAAAAAATGAGATGCGAAAATTTCCATCGTTACAAAGCTTCCTTTATGAAGAAGCAATAATTATAAAGTTTTTATTGGAAATGTGAGATAAAAAACAATTTTCATGTGATTTTAACTGTGAAATTAATATTGCCTGGATGTGGAGTACATAAAGTTAATCTTTGAAAATATTAAAGAATAAGTTGAACCTTCAATATTTTCGTTTAAGTTTGCCATTTAATTTTGTTCATTATCGTTTTCAATGTCTATATTTGTCTTTACTCCTCTTTAGTCACCGAAAGAAACTTGAGAGACATCACAAGAAGAGAGATTTTATTATAGAATAAATGTTAATTTTTCAGCAAATATTTTTTTAAATTCTAAATTTGATTAAATATCAACCCTTAGAAGCTTATAAATTAGATTTTAGGAAGTTTGCATTTTGTGTTGACCTTTTTGTGTAAACTTTATTCATTACACAATTTGTCTTGTAAGAAATGGAATTTCTTTTATCCGTGTACAAAAATAATAATTAAGTTTCTTATTAGTTTCGTGTAACTTCTGTTATTTTTAGACGAATTCCTTTTTATCTGCAAGAAAAGTGAAGACACAATTTTTGGAAAAGAATTTATACGACGGTTTGTTTGGAGGGTATAAATAAACCACTCAAGTAATTAGAGTGCAATAGTTCTTTGTTTGTGAAAAAGTATATTTGCTGTAGTTATTAGCTGCCCTTTTTTACAGAGCTTAAAAGCTGGTGACTCTTCGTGTTCTCCTGACGGCTTCAGATTTATGGGGGAATCTTGGAGACAGCGAGTCGACAAACTTTTCACACTCTCTTGTGGAATTTAAGTTTAAACGTGTTCCAAGTTCAGACATAAATTACCTTTTTGTTCAGTGTTAACATCTTCTCTAAAATTTATTAATAAAGAGAAAAAAAGATTTATTAATAAAATATTAATATTTAATGTGCAATAAACTAAGATTCTTTCAATAACATTTGGAATTGAAATCCTGAAGTAATTATAATATTAATATGTATCCTCAGATTGTGATGGGTCTTATTTTAGAAATGAGCTAAGTAATATTAGTTCTGAAGGTGTTTGCTAACACCAGATTCGTGAACTGCATGAAGAGACTTGATTAGGAGTTGGTCCTTGTTTTGCCCATGCAAGTTTCATCCCTGTCGTGGGATCTCGTTAATCCTTCTAAGGCCTACGGGGATAGTTGAAGCACTTCCCAGCGATATGAAAGTCTGAAACTTAAACAGCCACGAAACTGTGTGCAAAGCATTACCAGTGGATGAGACTACGATGGTATAAAATCGTTGCCCTAGTAAAGAAACAGATCATCTCTCAATTAACTCTCTCTGAATTACGACATAAAGTCGTTAAAAGATTTTAATGGGCCATAAAACTATAAGGTTGGAGGTCGTAATTCTTTAAAAGGTGTATACTGATCCTGGAAAAACTTTTAAATTACTAAAACCATACAATTCGTCTCTCTCGTTAAAAAGACAATTAAATTATGGCCTTAAATTTAATAACAAAGATAGGAAGGACGTATAAACTAACAAGTAAATCTCTTTCAAGTAAAGCATTTTTTACAAATAAAGACAGCTTTTAAGTAAAGTTGTGAAATTTAAATGAGTTTGTTTTTTTGGAGAAAAAAAATTAATTTAAAGCCAATCTGGGTCTAAAATTGGACCCTGATGAAAAAAAACAATTGAAATTGTAGAAACAATAGAAATATTCATTATCTGTTTTTTTTCTGTACGAGAGAAAGTTTTTCACATCGAAATATGGCAATTTTTTAGGGAAATAAAATAGAAGCTATTTCTTATACAAGGCTTGCGTAATTCCTAAAAAATAGGACTATTAGTAATGCCAAAAGATATATTTAAATGCTTTAAATTATTATCATATGTGAGATCCTGGTTTGAAAGATAGGCTATGAGATACTGAATCTGTGAGAGATACTGATTTTAACACAATTCATGAAGATTACAGCAGATTGAAATTTATACTTTCTGGCACAATGCCAACATTTTCGGCAATGCTCCAGGAAAAAACAATCGATACAAAGATATTTTTCACTATTAGGTCCTGCACATCTGCTAAGATAAAAAGAGAAGAAGATCCAAAATTATCCAGTTGAGGTTCACGTTAAAAATCCACAAAACGAGACCTTTACAGTTTTTTATCATTATCTAAACTACTTTATAAAAGTAGTTTGCACACTTTGCACACTTTGCACACACTAAATACAAAATATTCATCCAATTTTAGCAGGATTTTCATATGAAATTTCTTTGTAGAATTCTATTTGGATTTTTATGCGGAATTTTCACAGGTATTTTTAATTTCTGTATGTTAATTTCATTTAGAAATCATACATGGAAATCATGCCTGAGATCTCATGGAAGATCCATACAGGATTTCACGTGGAATTTCTATAAAAGATTCAAAGTGGTATCTTATATAGAAATTAATATGGAATTTCTATATGGAATACCCTAAAAAACTTTTATACATCAATTCTATATGAAAATCATATATTTTGATTTCCAAATAGAATTTCTATATTGGATTTCACCTTGAATTCTGTATGGAATTTCCATGGAGTGGTTTCCACAGAATTGTTTCACATGCAGTATTGAAAGAAAAGTTTCTTTAATATAAATCATGAATAGTTAAGAAAAAAACGCTCAAGAAAATCAGGAATGACCTATTGTTTGAGGTTGTGCTTTATTATAGCTTGATAACTAGAAAAACGACAAGTGGAATTGCGAAAAAGAAAAGGAAGAAAGAAAAGGGAAGCAGAGATGACTGGGATGGAGGAAAGCGTGTTGCATTTGCTTAGTTTAACACAGATAGGAGAAAAAGTAGGTGGAAGGGTTCGGAGGGAATTGGGTCAGCCAAGCTGAAGAATACTTCAGGTGTAGATATAT
>JBAGKK010052091.1:0-10009 GCA_037177015.1 Euceroptres primus
ATCGAAATCATACATTGATTTTCATTGAAAAAATTTTTTACAACATTCTATCTCCTGATTTGTAATTTTTCAAAAAAGAATTTGATCCGAAAAATCTCGAAAACCTGACGTGTGGCAGAGAAATGGAGGCCAGATTCGGATTCAGCACAAAAATCTACTCTGAAAATGACATATCTCATTCCATAAGCACATAGGTCACATTTTGTTGACCAGTGATAATTAGAAAAATATGAAGAGAAAGTTGATGAAAATCCGTTAATAGTTTGAGTTTATCCTGCCTATTAAAATTCGATTTAATAACTTCTTAAAAAATTTTATTTTCTCTCAACTGGCTCTAATTTTCTTACAATTGACAGGTCGTGCGAAGCAAGAGACCGCTAACGAGTAAAAAAAAATATTGCTCGGCGTTAGAAAAAAAGGAACAATGCTTTCTGTGAATGAAAAGTCAACCTTTTAGAGTGTAGAGGTTAGACTAGAGTTTCAGAGAACGGGATTTTCATTGTTATGGTCGACTTAGGAACATCTGGCAATGGAGAATCAAGGATAAAGACAAGGACAAGAAAGGACCTTGATTTTCAAGGACCTAGGGTATCAAGGACCTTGAAGGACAAGGATAGTCAAGGATTAATAAGGCCTTGTCGTTATTTTCCTTGTTTCTCGACATTCCTCGCTCGACGGCATCACTAGCAAGCACTTTTTTATGTCATATTTTTTTTTAGTTGAAGTGTTAACAATTTCATCTGGAATAAAATGAGCCATTAAAAGTTCCAATCAGTTAAAAATTATGTATGTATTTCTACAATTCGAAATCGATAGATAGATTTTAGCTGTTTTCGTTGTTTTCAATAAAAAAAATTTTCTATCAAAAATTAAGGAAATGAACGCTCAGATTAACTTTGTTTTTACTGTACGTCCAATTCTTCCTTAAGGAAGTTAGCTTTATAAAGTTTGCTATCCACTTGACGGATAGCCAACAGGCTTCAGAAAAGCGACTTCTTTTCATACCCGTGCCGCGAAAAGTACTGTATGATGTGCACCTAGAAAGTAAGTGTTCAGGTTAAGTTGATTTCAGGACTCGCCCTCCGGCTCTCCTTGGCCTCGTCCTAAAACCTTCATCCTAAGCTTAAAACACTTACTTTAGAGACATGCCATATAAACCAATATTCATTATTGACATAATTTATTTGTGTCATTCCCCAAATTGTTTCTAAAATCGGTTGCTCGATTGCATTACGAATTTAGCTTGAAGTTTTTATCATAAAAGTAGTTGTCAAGAATCAAAGCCATAGCCAAGGTATTGAGACTTATTGAATGCAAACTATCTGAAAAAAAATTTGTGATTTGTTCTTCAATTTTTGACATTTTGCAAACCCTCATAAAAACTTAAATATTTAACCAATTTATAAGTATAACATCTGAATTGATTTATCTCAGAGGCCTTTTTCAGGAAAAGTAAACCCTATAAACATGTAACATATTTGGCAAACTAGGAAAAAAACTACTGATTCAAATATACTACAAATTATCAAAATATCATTGAAATTCAAAGTGCTGCCAATTTCTGATTTTTAAGGTTTTTGTACAAAATTATGGATACCGTTCCGTATATGGGTCCTGGACAAAAAATTGTGAAAGAAGTTCGTCCAGTTTGTGCCATCAACGCCCAATAATGGCAATAATTAATTATACTTCAACTTAAACTACATCATGAGAGATTTAAGAAATACATATAGTTTTTATCGTTCAAAACCCCAAGTTAAGGGCAGTTCAAAGAAACACATACATTTATACGTATACTATAGATTTATTTTTTAACCATTCTTGGTTAATTATATATAATAAGCTAAGTGTTCTAAAAGGGAAGGTAGCACTTACGGTCGAGCATTATTTGTATCACTAGATGAAGCATGAGTACGTTCCGCGCGTCACCAATCACGGAGAGGATACACAATAACCAGTCAATAGTTATTAGTCATTAGCATATTCTTTATGACACATCCATTTGTTCGCCTTCACATGTACACTCAGCTTCTTACGTATAATTATTCAGCCAAGAATAGCTAAAAAATAAATCTATGGTATACATATATGCCACCCCAGCTAACACTTTACTTCCCTGTAAAGTTCCTCAGTGATCACAGGTTACGAGTCAGATTTTTACTACACTGCTCTCGCGATATACTTCCCCGTGGCATAATTCCTTCCACGATTTTTCGCCGAGTGTGAGGGGTCCAAGGGGGCGAGAGAGAGGCGCTGTGAGCTCGGCGGAGTTTCGAAGTACCGTAGCCACAAAGCGGGCAGTACCCTAAGCGGATAATGTCGTCAGTTCGATTCAGTTCGCTTTCAGTGTTTTGGTTATGCGTTATATATAATAATTGATAAATAATAACTTAATAAAACTTAAAATTAAAGTAAACGTTAAATTATTAAACTTATATTTAAAAAATATTTTTTACTCGTGACAAAAATCAAACAGAAATAGTTCATACGGCCCTGACTGTTTTACGTTTAGAGTCTCGCGATTTTATTCTAAGGCCATTGCAGGCCATATCTGAAACCAGCATTAAATCGCGAGAGTAGTGTAGTATATTACAGTTCTAGCAGGTAACAACGGGTTGTCACAACTTACAAACGTAGCATGTAACATTATTTTGCCAAAGTAGTCACATTCTAGTAACAACGGGCGGTGATAGTCGAGAAAGCGACATTTGGCGGCAGATGCCTTAACTAAGAGTCATCACCGCCCGTTGATTCTGAAATGTGACTACTCTGGCATGATAATGTTACATACCACGCCTGTAACATGTTACTGCTTTGAGTGAGAAATCTATAGTCACAAGCTGACCACTAGGGAAGTCACCAGTGATAGGTTTCCTGAGTCTTGTTACCTATTTTTTACTGTTCAGGCTAGTAACTGTGTCTGGGTCTGTCTAGTAATTTTGTCTGAAATTTTAAAAAAATCTCTGAAATTACCCATTTACAATAACATGTAATTTAAAAAATTGTTCTCTATAAATTATTTTCACTAATTTAAAATTGTTATCCAATATTCAACTATCAATTTTGAGCCGCAGTTTTTATGTTCATTTTCCCTCCTGTAGTAAGGCGATTTGAAAAAAAAAGCATATCCAGTGTTATTATCAGTTTAGTAATTCATTATACTTACCGCAATTTTATCGCTGACAATTATAAAGAGTACTATTTGAATTCTTGTAAAATGTAGTTTCTTAACGTTATTCATTAAATTTATCCTATTCTGTTTATTTTGCAGGTTGTAGCAAGAAGAGTGGAGCAAGATGGAAAAACGAAATATCTCGTACGATGGTATCCTCAGGGCATGTGAGTATTGAAATAAATATCTTGACTTCGCTGTTTCATGAAAAATTAGAAGTTTGCAGATTAAAATGCCGTTTTCGTGTTTAGAGTTTCGTATTAGAGGAAAACAATTTGATTCAACTTTCTAGTTCCTACATAATAAGACCTTAACTTTAATACCCAAAATAAATTTTTAAATACTCAGGGGACACGGTGGGCCTCAACCATTTCAACCTAAAAGTTGTTGAACTCAGTGTTTCTTTACAGAAAGCATCTTTCTGGTGATTTATGAGTAGTTCGAAGGCAAATTTAAAATATTGGAGAGACTTAAATATGAATTATTTTCCGCGCAGAGGTCACTTTCGAAAAAAGCAAATTTTTTAAAAAATTTTTTCAAACTTATTTCTTTTACTACACCTTAGGTTCTTTATCATTAAAACAAGAACTTTTAAAAGTATTCACGCTGCAAATTTATTTCAAAGGAAAATAAATATTAAATATAAAAAGTAAACAAAATTTTTAGATTTTTAAATAAAAATGATGTTGAACTATTTTTTAAGATTAAAATGAATCATTCTTTGATTATAGTTTAAAGATTAAAAATTAGGTAGAAATAAAATTTCTCTTTGCTTTGTAAATATAATAATATAATTTATCGAAATTATTAATAATTTAATAATAACAAATAACAATTATTTTTTAAAAATAATAAATCCTTCTTTTACAGTCTTAACAACACATTGCGATAAAAAATATATAATTTTTGTTAATTTCGTGTTAAAATAAATTTCTTAAATTAAGGGTATTGGTTAAACGACTTTGAAAATGGCCGACTGGCTCTGAAATTTTTCTAAGTCCAATCCCCCAATTTTTCCGGCACTGGAAAATACGTATATTTAATTTTAATTTCTATTGAGATGAAATTAAATTGTACTTACGTGTACTGTAATGGTCTTGCAGTAGATAAAATTTTGTTAATAATTGTTGATGGAATAAAGTTTCGTCTGAATGTATTTCATAAATTCCGAGGAAGCAGACGAAAATTTAGAAAAAGATTGTCGATAGGAGAAGCCTCACTTGACAAAAATATATTTTCTGCACAACACCGAAACTTTTGACGAAATCTGAAGACATACGGGAAATTCTAAAACTTTATTCTTTCTTATTATAATAATTATTTGCTCATTTATTGCGGTATACGGCGTGAAAGTGAAATATTGGGAAGACGTAATCCAGAAGAAGAGAGCTCGAAAATTTGACATCTGAGTTCATTCGAAGCAGACAAAACTTGATCACACTTGCAACCTATATATTTTCACTCACAACACCGACACTGTTGACGAAGTCTGATCGCTTTTTTGACAATTTCGAGAAAAACTGGTTTGAAAAATTTAAAGCATCTCATATATCCATAGCAACATTGACTTGCAGATGATCCAATGGCTCAGGCGGTAGCTTGCTTGGCTTCGGAGCGGAAGGCTGCGCGTTCGATTCTCGATGCCCGCATATTTTTTTTTAACATTGAGGACGCGAAACATGTATTTTACATGCCTAAAAGAGGGAGCAAAATGAGTCTTTCTCTCCCCGGGGAGAGAAAGTCATGTGTTAATACCCGCCCGTGTAACGTGCCTGCTATCGGCAATTCTCTCTCCATCTCATTCGTTTTTCTGCGTAAGAGTGTAGTTGTGAGTGGAGAGGGAAGTTTTCATGAGCCTTCCCTCGCTCTTAAATAAATATCTCTCCTCAGTGTTAAAAAATAGTATATGCACCAAGGGAGCAATGCTGCGTTCGCGCTCGTTCGACTTCGGCGCCCTCGCTATGCTCGGGCCCGAAGCTCAAACTCGCCGCGAACGCAGCATTTCGCTCCCTTGGTGCATAAGATACTATTTTCATTTTATTTAATTATATGCTTATTCATTTAATTATGTGTATAATTTATTAAAATTATGTAAATATTATTATTTTTTAATATATGTTATTGACAATTTGCGTATTTCTGACTCTTCTTCTGGATTATGTCTTCACAATATTTCACTTTCACGCCGTTTATCACAATAAATGACCAAATTTTTATTATAATAAGAAAGAATAAAGTCTAAGAATTTCCCTTATGTCCTCAGATTTCATAAAAAGTGTCGGTGTTGTGCAGAAAATATATGTTTGTCAAGGGTGGCTTCTCCTATCGACCATCTTTTTCTAAATTTCCGTCTGCTTTCTCGGAATTTATGACATACTTTCAGACGAAACTTTGTCCCATCATCAATTAACAAAATTTTATCGACTGCGAGACCACTACAGTACACGTAAGTATAATTTAATTTCATCTCAATAAAATTTAAAATTAAATATACGTATTTTCCAGTGCCGGAAAAATTGGGAGTTTGGACTTAGAAAAATTTCAGAGCCAGTCAGCCATTTTCAAAGTCGTTTAACCAATACCCTTAATAGCAATTCAGCAATAACATCATTATTTTTAGAAAATGATAAAAACATTTTTATAACAAAATTTTTTAAGGATTAAGCTTCCTTTTTCAAAAGATTCTTTTTGGTCTTTCTGTGACGATTGACTCTACTTTATCTGTATATGTATCTTTTTTATACTCCTCCCTTTTACGGGTTTTGGAGTCTTCCATAGACATTACAACGTTACTTCTCCAATACATAAAAATTTTCTGCATTTTCTTACTTCTCTACCCTATGTTATATTACCCTTTTCAAACAATACCGATACAGCAGGAAACGGAAGCCCTAACCCTTACCTACTCCATAGAAACTCACACATCGATAATCAATTCTACCCACAACCTATATTGCGCCACTACCCCTCTTGTCCACACCAAAATATCTGCTTTCTACCCTGCCTCTCCCTCTCTTTCGTCACTCTTTTCAGCGCCGACAAGCCGCCTTACAAAATCACCGTAGCATTCATCACATTTTGTAGCACTTTACAGAGCAAAAATTTTAAGAGGCCGTGTACATAAACATCCCCCGCATCTAAATTCATCGGCACCCTTTTTTCCCCGTATATCGTATCTCTCACTTATTCCTCGCCTCCCCTCTCACATTTACTTTCCTGTCTTTCTTATCCTCGCTTCCACCCCTTCTCACGCAATTCTCACCCGCTCTCTCACTTCACCTAACTCTCAATTGACATTATCAACAAGTCATACCTCTCTCCTTCTATCCACTCCAGTCACTTCCATTCTCTTGCGGACTTCCGATGCGTGCTTTTAAATCTTTCTTCCCTCTGTTCCCTCTCCTCTTTCCATTCATCCCTGGTGAGCTCCGGCGGAGGAATTATCCATGTGCTCCTCGTGTCTTCGGTTTGGCAACTTGCATCTCTCTTTTCAGTTATCGCCACTTTCCTTATAACCCCTTCCATCTAGGTCTATTAAGCTGGCACAACACTGTTGTTATGTTGAGATATGACCTGTATCACAATTTAGGGCTCATTTAAGGCTAATTTAATGCCCTATTGCGAAATTTAGGGCTCCACGTTTTTTATTTTTAAAAAATATGTTTGCGCTGGCTTAACGTTAAGTTGGCACCACCGTACTATAAAACCCCTTAAAAAATTAATTAACACATTTCTGATACTGCTATAATTTAAGGCTCATTTAGAGCTCTCGAAATACCAGGAGCAAAGTTTAAAAAAATTTTAAACAACCATTGTTTAAACAATTTTTCAAAAAATTAATTCTATCAACTCGTGTTTCCTACCAAAATTTCAGGCTCATTTAGGGCTCTCAAAATATCGAGAAACGGAAGTCGTCAGATTTTTTTTTAACCTACTATGTTGTGCCAGCTTAACGTTATCAAAAATACCACAACAAGTGAATAAAATCAAATTTGTCCCCCACATAATTTAAGGCTCATTTAGGGCTCCCGAAATACCAGGAGCAAAGTTTTAAAAAAATTGTTTAAACAGCCATTTTCTAAACAATTTCTCAAAAAATTAATTCTACCAACTCGTGTTCCCTACCAAAATTTCAGGCTCATTGAGGGCTCCCGAAATGCCAGGAGCAAAGTTTTTAAAAAATTATTTAAACAACCAATGTTTAAACAATTTCTCAAAAAATTAATTCTACCAACTCGTGTTCCCTACCAAAATTTCAGGCTCATTTAGGGCTCACAAAATTTTGAAAAAAATACCACAACGGTGAAGAAAATCAAATTTGACCCCCTACATAATTTAAGGCGCATTTAGGGCTCCCGAAATTATTATTATTATTTAAGCAATTTCTGCAAAAATTAATTCTACCAACTCGTGTACGAATTCAACGACAGTAACTGTGATTACCGCATATTAAGTTAAAAAAATTGAGCAATGTTCATTGGACTTTATTATACATAAAACAAGTACAATAAACAGTTAAGCAGAGTTTTTATTGTTATTTGACCTTAACTCATTTAAACAGAAATGAAAGCCTCTAAATATTATTAAAACGCTCTGCAAGGAGAATAGGATTATTGTTATAATTGTAACTACAAATAAGTCTGTTTGATAAAAAAAAAAAAAAATCGAAAAATTGGACTACTTCCGGTTCTCAAAATTTTGAGAGCCTTAAATGAGCCTGAAATTTTGGTAGGGAACACGAGTTGGTAGAATTAATTTTTTGAGAAATCGTCTAAACAATGGTTGTTTAAACAATTTTTTTAAACTTTGCTCCTGGTATTTAGAGAGCCCTAAATGAGCCTTAAATTATGTGGGGGTCAAATTTGATTTTGTTGTGGTATTTTTCATAACGTTAAGCTGGTACAACACAGTACGTTTTTAAAAAAAAAAATCTGACGACTTCCGGTCTTTGATATTTCAAGAGCCCTTAAATTATGGCATTATCAGAAATGTCTTAATTAATTTATCCTTCACCAGTACACCGTCCGCCACTCTTTTGATCACTTGCCGCCGTCCTCACTCACCACTTATCACCTCCAAAACATATAAATTCTCCACTAATCCTCTACATCGTCCTCTCGCTACTCGACTCTACTTTATCTATCTTTGGTTTCGCAACTTGGACTGTTGATTTCGGAAGCTTTGTTTGAGCTTTAGCTTTTTCAATGGGGTTTTGATGATTTTTTAAAGCCTTTTGTTGTGCCGCCTTAGTTGTTTTTTTTTATTTTTTAAATCTTTTCTCTTTTAAAATTGCTGCTGATGGATTCGATTTTTGCCTTTTACCTTTGGTCATTTCGCTTTGTATCTTCCTTCTAAAAACATAATTATATATTCTAAAAAAAAAACGTTCAAATTTATGAATAAACACCATTTCCACGAAACACACTCTGCACGAAAATTATAATAAGTTTATGCTTTCAATTTAATTAAGTAAATAAGCACAATTTCAACAAAATATTTATGATGATAAACGTTTATATTTTTAATGAAATTAAGTATAAGTAAACAACGAGCATTAGGAATATCACTCGTAAACACATGTAAACACGCCAGCCCAGGAAACAAAAACCCATTCATTTGCGTTTGAATCGGTCTCAGGCCCTTCTGAATTGCGTATCTGTTCATGCAATTTTGACGATTATTTTAATCATTAATTATTTTTTTCACAGACTTACATGTCGCAAATGTTTTATATTCCCTAGAACTGAAATAACAAGAGGAATCTAATAGCCTTACATATAATTTTTTTAAATCACTCAATAATTAAAAAGTTGAAAATTTCATGTGAAATATGGCAACTTAACCTTAAACGAGGTTAACCGATTCAAAAAGAAGGAAACCCATTCAATATGTCTTTGCACGAAATTTACATAGCATACTAAAAGCCGTGACCGATTCAAATTTTGCAAACCCATTCATTTTTAAACAACTGAATCTGGAATTGACAGATACGCAATTCAAAGAGTCGTCATTTCAATCGGTTCTTTTTTCCTGGGAGTATAAATTTAACCTCAACCTGTCAAATGAAATTCATGATCGTAACAAGTCGTAATTTGTTCTGCAATGAATTCTTTTGTTGCATTTATAACTATAAAAATTATATATATTTATATATTATATATATATTTGTTTATTTAGGCTCTTTTATAACTAAAACAAAATTATTTATGTAAGAAACATTCTTTTCATTACGTTTCTGCAAAGTTTTTTCGGAAGAGTTCCATTTCTTATCGGCCCAGTCCTGACAAGCCAAAAGGTTACTTCGATGGAAAACAGCACAAAAAGTGATCCTATATTTTTCAAGTAGAATGAATTGTAAAATCCTTTGGCAAATCATTTTCTCCCGTTCTGATATATATTTTTATCCTTTATTTATTAACTTTTGTTGAGAAATATAAAAGTTATTGCGAGTTACGTACTAATAAAAATACGCAAGGTTTTCTTGGGCTTTTTTTATTTGCAAAGAAAGTTCTAAATTTTTACACTTAAAACTTAGAGGGTGAGTATTGAGATGTTTTTTTTCAATGAATGAGTTTTTGATTTTTTTAGATTTTTTAAAGTGACTGTTTCCAAATTCTAACCTAAACAAACAAAGGGACCTAAAATTTTGAAACTTTACCAAAAACTACTTCAAAGTAAGTATTTTTTCCCAGTGGGATTCAAAAAAATATATTAAATAATTAAAATGTGTAAAACTGTCGGGACTTGAATTGCACAATATATATATTAGTACATTTCGATACGTGTGTGAGAGGTGATTATTTAGCGCACGAGACGTTTTTCGCACGAGCGAAGCGA
>JBAGKK010052102.1:0-10008 GCA_037177015.1 Euceroptres primus
TTTTGAGACCCCCTGAACCCAAAAAAGTGGTTTTTGTGAATGTGTCTGTCTGTAGATTTTTTTTCTTGTTTTATTTAAAGCATGATCCTTTTGTTTCTCAACGTAATACATTTCCTAAATTTCTCTTTTAGTTTCATTATTTCCCATACCTAATATTTTGTGCACATTCCGGAAGATCGTCGTGTGCCTAATATTTCGAAAGAACGTTGTATATCCCATATTCTAGAATAACGTTGTATATTTTGTGTACATTCTGGAAGAACGACGTGTGCTTAAAATTCCGAAAGAACGTTGTATTTCCGATATTCCGGAGTAACGTATATCTGATATTCCGGAATAACGTTGTATATCCAACATTCCGAAATAACATTGTATATCCAACATTCTGGAAGAACATTGTACTCTCTAAATCTGAATCAGTCAAAATTTTCACTGATTTCATTCAGTGACCCATTTCTAGCAGAATTTTTTTTCCAACATTCAGGATCAATCAACATGTTCTTTTGTTTCTTAAGGGCGTGTCACGAATTACCGATGGATAGACGCTGTATATCCAGAAGAACATTGTACATCCAACATTCAGGATCCATTAACATGTCCTTGTGTTTCTTAAGGGCGTGTCACGAATTACCGACTGGGTATAAAAACTATTCGGGGTCCTATTTTTAAACAAATAAATATATCACGTTGAAACTTAAGGGAATAATAAAAAAAAATTATTTTGAAAAATTTGAAATTAGATACAACAGCCACGCATCATTATGTTTCCTATTATTCTCTTAAATTTCAGCGCGATAGTTTTATTTGTTTAAGAATAGAACCGCCGAATATTTTTTATACCCAGTCGGTAATTCGTGTCATGATAATGTATCATATGCTCTTAATGTAATACATTTCCCAAATTTCTCTTTTAGTTTCATTGTCAATATATGTTTCATGACATCTCTTTAAATCTTTGGCAAATCAGCAGGGTAGCAGCATCCATTAAGGGCGGATTAGAACGTTGTTTGGTAAAAGGAAAAGTCCTCGTGAGAAGGTCGTCAGCAGGAAATTGCGGCACAAACTCTGGAGTGGCGAAACACCATTGCATCGGCATCTGCATCGCGTCATCCAAGTGTAACGTGACCCCGTAACGATCTCAGGAATGTACCTTGGAAAGTCGTGCAGGTGCGTGATCCGGGAAGCGATCTCAATCGAGGGCTACAACTCGGCTACAACCACAGAGGAGGCCTGAATTTTGGCCTAGCGGTGTGGTCCAGCAGAGACAAGAGACAGCAGCAGCGGCTGAGCAAGGTTCTCGCGATCCGATCGAATGATAATAGCAGATGGACGAGGTAGTCGCGATGACCGTCCCTCCACCACTGCCAACCAAGAACCAGACCCGAGACTTGAATCAGGCTGCTGTAGCGGTTGGCCAGCAGCAGTCTGTGTCAATCCGGACTGTTTCTCTACCCTCACCTCTTCCTTCAGAGGAGGCAGGAGCAACGGTATTCATCGGAGATAGCGCTCCTGCGGCCGATTCCACTGCAGCAACCTGCAGCAGGAGCAGAATCCCGGAAGTACAATCGGCCAACGGCCGCGACTGGCAGAAGACCGTTGAGCGTCCCCAGCAACACGTGGTAAAAATCAGGATCAATCCGAACGATGAAAACGGCAAAGTGATATCCACCGTACGACTCAATTTGGATGAGAATCCCGCCATATCCGAGATCCAAAACGGTTTCGAGTACGCCGACAAGCAAAACGGTGTTGTTCTGGTGTGTGCTACGAGTGATCTGGTCAAGGACCGACGTGCGAGTGCCGAAACTGAGAGTGCCGGCTGTGTGCGAGTCAGTGTCGTCAACGGTAAGAACGATATTAATAATGATAACAACCGGTCGCAGCATCAGCTACACAAGGACGAAATGATCCAGCGTAGTGCTCAAGAGGGACTCAACTCGACTATCAGCAACGGCTCTACCTGCTTCTACTACGGATCTTTCCAGAGCCCACTCACGAATATGGTAATGTCCAGCGGACAATGTTCGCCCTCGGATACCCTAGACAGCGGGACCTGCAGCGATTTGGATGGAACGCCGCCTCCCCTGCCGAAAAAGAATTCGAGCACTATTCTTTTGAGTGGAGGCAATACTGGTGGGCAACACAGTCATCATCGAACTGGTAGTCTGACGAGTAGCGGAGCGGAAGTTGACAGCGACGAAAACGATGATGATGATGATGATGATAACGGAAGCAACATCAGCTGCGACTCTCTCAATAGCAGAGAACTGTCCGGCGTCCGGGTGAACGGCAGTTGCAGCACAACGGAGAAGGGTCCCGCGTTACAGCAACTTGCATCGAGCGTCGACCTCGAGAAGGACTCTGACTCCAAGGCCGCCGAGGTCGCGAGAAGGGGACAAGTTAGACGAGCCTCGACGAAATTGGAAATCGTCCTGGTGAACGAAAGCGACTCTGACCTCAGGAGTAACGGACACACGACGGTCCCTATCTCCAACTCCCGAGTTTCACCATGCATCTCTCCCTCTCCTTCGGGGACATCTTCTCTATCAAAAGCCTCATCCACTCCAAGACTCGCTAGTCCGGAGCTTGGCGAGAACAGGCGAGAGCAGTCTTGGTCACCAATGGTGAGGGAATGCACCTATGAGGAGAGAAAACAGGAACAGGGGAGGCTCGAGCAGGAATATACCGCTGCAAGTTATTACGCCAATTACAATCGCTCGCTGTCGGGCACGAAGTACGTCTACGATGACGATAGATTTTATAAATTTCACTTGAACGAGCGCTGTTGTGATGACGAGAACTTATCTGTGTCAAAGGTGAATGGAAATGGTGCGAAAGACAGCGACAATAAGGAGAATGACGAGTACTTTGCGGGGTACAAGATTTTGGAAAGGGAAGCCATACGTAGTGCCAAGGGTACCGTGCGGGGAGTAAAGAACAGGGTGCGAGCAGGAATCGCCACTTTTCTCCAGAAACCATCAACAAAGGTTTGTTAGATTACACTGTTAAAAATGTTTGTAAAATTAATATACTTTTAATATACTTTTTGCAACACCCGCCTCAAAAGTTGCACTTTTCATGTTTCTAAATTGTGCCTAAAAGGGCTTTATTTTAGCAGACTGTACAAAAAAATTTCACGCATGCGCAGTTTGAAAATGACTTACTTTAGGCACTGTTGAAAAAGCTGCGCACTTTCGAGATAAGGTACTTTAGTCACTGACATCGGTAACTTTACACAGTGGCGACACCTGAATTAAAAAATTAAAAATATGTTGACTGGCTTATAAATTATATAAGTATATGTGTGCTATTTGAAATTTTTTCTGAACAATAGGCTATTGTTACAAAAACAGGCTGAAAAATTTCCGTGACAATAGGCTATTGTTACGGAAATTTTTCCGTGACAATAGGTCATTGATACGGAAGATTTTTCGTAATAATAGCCTATTGTCACGGAAATTTTCAAACAACTAGCACACATACTTATCTTGCACATGCCTAGTTCTTAGTTTCCGAGTGTCAGGTGGTGACAGGGCTTTTGACACAATACTATGTTGTTTTCAGTGAATTTGATTTAACTTTCTCGAATGGGTGTTGCAGAAAATAGCATGTGATACGCGAGTGTAAACATGATTTCACTCGTATCATTTGCATCACACTCGTAAAATCACCTACTTTACGCACTTGTATCACAAATAACTATTAGTATATGAATTTTAAGGAGTCTGGCTACCCTAACCGCTCGAAAAATAGGCTTATTTTAAAAAAATCTGCAAACTTGAAAATATGAGATTGAATTTATTAATTATTAGGCACATAGTAGTTCATGGTTTCATGAGCGTCTCTTATAAATTTTATTTAAAAATCTCAGAAAGTGGCAGCGCCGTCATTTTTTCAGATTTTTAAATAAAATTTATAAGAAACGTTCATGAAACTATGAGCTACTATGTGTCAAAAATTAATAAATTCAATCTCATATTGTCGAGTTTACAGATTTTTTAGAATAAGCCTATTTTTCGAAGGGTTATAAATTACCTTCTTTTGGAGCATATTTTTTATTTAGTGGTTTAGAATAATCCTTTTCAACTTTTTCATTAATTAGAAAAATTTCTACTCGAAAAATTATCCTTGACAATCTAATAAAAATAAGGCATTTTATATATTTTCTTCGTTTTCTCCGTTTTTTAATTTTAGAATTCAGTGTTGTCAGGACGGAGTTAAATACTTTCATTCATGATAATCCTATTGTTCTCATTGTAAATTTTAAGTTTGTAATTGCTCAATTAAAATACAATAAAATTATTAAAAATTATTAAGCTTACAATTTCTTTCGGAATGCAAATATTTTATTAATTTTTTTGTAATTGCAATGTAACAAAAATTTATTATAAGTTTTTTGAGATAAAAATCACTTTCTTTGTTTGACGGCATATTTTTCATTTAATGAAATTAAAATCTTACCAAAAGCAAAATTCCAATACTGTATAGAATATTTATATGTAAATAATAGCATAAATCGTAGCATAATTAAAACTTATTATATGAATTAGTGGCATTAATCACTTTATGTCCTGTTCTAAAATAAGTCACTTTACATATCATTTAGTGTTCATAAAATTCAATTTTAGATATGGGTATTGCAAAAATATATTTTTTATTATTTGCCAGAATTTTAGCATTATATTTGCATTTCTCTTTTAATTAATCCAGTGAATATAAATAAAAAATCGGTCGGTAATTCGTAACATCATTATGGATCGTAAACCTTTAAAGATTCAAATCCGTGGTGTAGATATTCTTTATATGAATTTCATTGTTACTTGCATATGCACACACTGTTAGACATTTCCGTAAATTTCCGAAAGTTTAAAGTTATTTACGTTACAGACACAAATAAAAACTACCCACTGTGCAAAGTTTTAATACGATTTTCAAGCTCAAGTTGATGGCTGGTCATTTTGTTTGAACCCATCAAAATCGTTAAAAAACAAAATCGTTTCCTACTTAAAAAATACACAACCGATTTAACTGATAAAAATGTTCCAATTGTTGACAATGTGTTCGAATTAACTACTGTCCTTGTGCAGAATTGAAACGCTTTCAAGATAGTTTATATACCAATATTTAAAAGAAATGAAAGGGAATGGAAGGTCACGGTTAACATTTTATGACCATTAAAATTATTCTACGTTAGAACCTAATGCATATTTAAAGCTCTTTTGACTTCAATCAACTGTAAACTTAAACTTTAATCCCCAAATGGATAAAATAGTATATTTTTACAGCTAATGCAGATTGAAAATATGATTCCCCTGAAAATAAATACATTCTAAACTTAAAAAAATGTTATACAAACTTGTCGAGATTTATTCTGTATAACTGTTTTTAAAAAATAGGATACTGAAGATATTCTTACCCAGAGAATATTTAAATTAAAAATTTTTTTTTACTGGGAAATACTAATGTAGGATAGATATGCAATTGAAAAGAAAAATTGATCAAACATACAATATACTTATATTTATTTATTTATTTATTATTTTACCAGATTGATTGCCAAGCAGACAATTAGAAAGGGATAATTTCACTCAAATTTATTAAAGTAAGTCGAATTTCACAACGTCATGCCTAGGCAGTATTATTAGACATACCAATCATGACTCGGCAATTATATGAATTATTTATGAAATTATTTTATGAAAATTGACATTCCTTGTAAGTATATATTTATGTGTCCCTCATACGTGTAGAGTGTATATGTCGGTATAAGAGAAACTAATATACTATAGAATTGATATACAAAAGATAAAGATCCTTAAAATATCCCTCCTAGTTACTTTCATATAATATATACCCTTCATTCAAATTTTACCTTATCTTAGGGATGCTTTTTAGGCGTAAAGGTGGTAATGTAACATGACAAAATTTATATTCTAATTTAAACACAAAATGGCTGGTTTGAAGCTTATAATTTGCATTCTGGGACTGATTTTTCACACCTACTTAATCTACCTGTTTAATATTTGTTTATTTAAATATAAAACGGTATTCAAAGCCGCTCATGGAATAAGATATTTGTCGGTATTCTTTACATCCCATTCTACGACCAAACAACTTTTTAACAGTGGTAAATCAAATGAGGAAATAAGCAGATATGATATAAAATAAAGTTGCCTAAAGTTTGAATTTTGATACTAAAAATGTTGAACACAGTTTCGACAATTACAATCAAGATATCGCGATGTTGCATATGCAATTAATTTAATATTGAAGCGTTTGGTCGCTGTGTCGCACTCGGTCCCCTAGAATGCGAACTATGAGCATTTAATTTTACAGTTATACAGAACGATCGTACCTCGTACCAGCCTTTGATGCTGAAACTTTCTTCGGATATAAGAACTTTGCTGGATTACCTTCTATAATTATAATCTGCGATTCATCTTCTCAAGGGTTACAGATCCATTAAGAACCCAACTACAATTTACGCCCCAGTTAATAGTAATCATAAAAACGCCAGTTAATCCCAATTTGGAGGTTTTTAGCTTGAAACTAAGTCTAAGATATTACATTTATTCAAAGGTTACGATAACACGTTAATTCTGGGATATATGGATCAATTTTCTATATATGTACATTCTTTGATTATCTTTTAAACCGCAATTGAGTCTCCGCGTCTAATCGATCTGCTTTCGCAGTTCTGACGTGGATTGATTAACCGAAGGAAACTGTACCGTACAAGTTGATCCAGAATGACGGATCGCTTCCAAAATTTATACTGCACACAACAATTTGTAATGTATAATTAGAAGTATTAAATGTTGCATTTCTTCATTTTAATCTTCATGTTTGTATTTTGACTAAAATATTTTTAAACTCTTATAATTATGTTTAAAAAAGTGAATTTAAAAAAGGTATTTTTCACCAATTTTTGAATAAAATATATTCCAGAATTTTAAGATCATGAGACCATTTATATTCTGCAGTTTTTCATTTTTATCCGAATTGATTCAATTAGATAAATTTTCAAGAGAAATGTTCCTCAAATATTATTTTGCATCTACGTTTTCGTGAAAATTCATTATAATTATTAATTTACACATAAAATCGCATAATATAATTAATTATCGCATGAACACCTTGGTATGTGCTCCTAATTACGTAACTTTCTGATTTCACTGTTTCACTTTTCGATTTCATGTTTCCCATGTCTCAATTGATATTTAAAATGTCATCGGTGATTTTTAATTTGTATAAATTTAATAAAGCCCTTTATTGTGTAATTTTTTCTTTCAAGTTGTCCTTCATTTCAAAAGAATTAATGGATTTACAAACTAAAAGTCACAATGTTGACGCTTGAAATGTGCAAAGTGACATTTGTCAAATATGAAATTGCCGAAAGTAAAAATTGAATTCCGAGAGTGAAATTGAAAAGTTACATAAATGTCTCCCTGATAAGTTTGAGCGATATGTTACTATTATTACGTATATGTGTATCGATATTCGTATATATGAGGCATATATTGCATTCGAAATTCTATTTCAAAAATCGTAGCTCTAAAACCCTTACTGGAGTTAATATAAAAACTCATTTTAAAAAAGGAATAAATATTTTTCAATTTGTAGCCTCTTTATTATTTTTATGGTTTATCAGCATAAAAAACTGACTTATTGATTCACAAGCAGAAAATTACAAAAAAATTCACAATGGCGATTAAAAAAATAAAAACCTTGTGTCATAGCATTATCCCAACGGGGAAAAAGTACATTTTTTGGTTCAAAATACGATTAAGCTTACATATATTAACCGATTTGAATTTTTCTTTTTAAAAAAGAAAGAAAATAGAATTCCTGAGAAAAATGTTAAGGTTGATTTTGGAAAAAGTTTTACAATTTTCTTTTTTAAATAAACAAATATATCCAAAAAAAATTGCCATTTTTTACAAGTTGAAGTTTTCTAATTTCTTTTAAATAGAGTGAAAATTTTTGCAATTGCCTGAATTTGATAGAGCAACATTAGTTGAAGATAATTCAATATTTTACATTCTACAACATATTTTGCTATAAATAAATTGTTTGTTAAATGTTGATTTTTACAATTTTCTTCATTTTCAGATTATTCTGCCTTATTTTACAAGCAATAGCTTGTAAAATAAGGCAGAATTATTTTAATTAGCTTGTAAAATAAGGCAGAATAATCCGAAAATGAAGAAAATTGTAATAATGCTATGACTGACAAAAATTGTATTCGAATAATAATAATTATTAATATGAACAAGTTTAATAAACAAACGCCAAGTTTGGGTGTTTTTTGACGTAAAGCTCGTTTTGTTCAATGTTAGTATTTCTATTTGGCTAACACAAAGCAATTGAAATACTAGGTATGGTCAGTCGATAAATTTTATAATTGTCATTAACAAATTTTATAAACAAATGCTAAACTGGAACATTTTTGATCCAAAAAAATATTTTTTCCAAAGTTTGTATGCTTAATTAGATACATTATGATCATTTAGGCACCAATTATGTTTAGTTCATAAACACTGTTATTATAAACAAAAGCAAATCAAGAATTTGTGCCTTTATTCAACCAAAAACTCCTTTCTTCTTTCAATTTTCGTATCTGTAATTGTGACTAACCAACTTATGAGGACTTGAACACTAGATATAATGAACAAAATACATTTTGACTTTTATAAACAAAATTTACAAAAAATTGTAAAATGTGTTTGCTTCAAAACGTTTTTGAAGACGAATAACTTTACGCGGCTTCCGTAAGACTTTATCTCATCTTTCTGAATCAAATATTCATGATTATTCACGTTTTAAACTATTCTGCATTTTTTAATGAATTTGTTTATAAAAAATAGTAAAATTTAGGAACTATGCATATTTGGTACTTAAATTACTATAAATTTAATTTATGGTAATTACCAAAAATCTAATTAAACATATCAACATAGAAAAAAACTTTTTAAGGCTCAAAAATGTTCCAATTTTCAATTTTTTAATAAAATTGGTTTATAATAATCATAAATTTTATTGGCTGATCATGTCTAGTATTCAAGTTATCTGTGTCAGCCAAATATGTACAAGTACTAACCTTGAAGGAAACGAGCTTTCTCGTCAAAAAACGCCTCAATTCTGCATTTTTACCAAAATTTGTTTATAATAATTGTGGAATTTTTCAACTTATCATAATTAGTACTTAAATTACTATAATATATCTAACTGAGCATACCAGCATTAAAAAAAACTTTTTTAGGCTGAAAAATATTCCAATTTTGCATTTATTTATGAAATTTGTTTTTAATAATAATAAAGTTTATTGACTGATCAAGCCTAGTATTCAAATTGTCTTATGTTAGCCAATTAGAAGTGCTAACTAGAAGTGAAAAAAACTAGCTTTTTCATCAGAAAACGCCCAAATTCTGCATTTTAAAATAAATTTGTTTATAATAATAGTGAAGTTTAGGAACTTTTCATAATTGATACTTAAATTGCCATAATGTATCCAATTGAATTGAACATAAATTGAAAATTTATTTTGAGCATTGAGAATAAAACCTTTCTTAGGTTAAACAACTTCAAATTTTATATTTGTTTACAATAATCATAAAAGTTATTGATTGATCATTCCAAGTATTCAAATTGTCTTGTGTTAGCTAATTAGAAGTGATAACATTGAAAAAAAACGAGTTTTTTCGTCAAAAAGCGTCCAAATTTGGTGTTTGTTTATGAAATTTGTTCATATTGTTAATAATAATTATTCGAAAACAAACTTTTTCCATCATACTATTATTATGAAACAAATTTCTTGAAAAATAAGAAAGAATAATCTGAAAATAATGAAAATTGTAGAAATCAACTTTTAACAAATAAATTGTTTATAACAAAATTTTTCGTTGAACGTTCGATATCGTATTATCTTCAACTAATGTTTCTCTATGAAATTCAAAGCATTACAAAAATTATCAAAACCAAATTGAAAAATAGTTATTTTTTGGGTAT
>JBAGKK010052113.1:0-28295 GCA_037177015.1 Euceroptres primus
TATATATATAATAGTTAAATTCTATTACTAAAAATTTCAAAAATTGTTTTGCTTAATACCAGGGTGTCTAGCGGATCGGGAAATCGGAAGAAACCGGGAAAAACCCGGGAATTTTATTTTACCGGGAAAAAGCCAGGAACAACCCGGGAATTTTATTTTACCGGGGAAAAACCTGGAAAACCCGGGAATTTTATTTAGGATCGGGATTATATTTATATTTAATTTTTTTATTCTTCAGACTTTAAAAGCATTCAATCAACTACTTGTGATTCTGACTGCATAATTTAAAAAATAATTACTTTACGTATTACTAAAGCTTTAAAATATGTACTTTCAATTAATATTTATCACTTAAGTCTGTGATTAAAGATACACGCTCACTTTCAAAAATCACAAAAAGCCATTTTTAACTTGATCGGGGGAAAAATATTGACCGGGAAAAACCCAGGAATTTTAAACGGTCTGATCGCTAGACACCCTGATTACACTTAAATATATAATAATTTTTTTACTTAGTAATAAATAAACCTTAAAGTTATACTAATTATTACAATTAAAAGGTTTATTAAACTAATATTATTTTTTAATAAGTTTATATTAGTAATTAAATTTACATTAAAAAATATTATTAATGGTAATAATAATTTTATATAATACTAAAAAAATTATTGATAACAATAATAATATATAGATAATATGATATCAATTGTATTTAGTTATTAAATAAACTTTCTTTTTTTTAAAAACCTATAAATAGAGGAAGTATAGATAAACTTAATACTCTAAGAAAAATATAATTTTTAAATATATTTTTAAATATTTAAAAATTTTTTTAAATATCTTTGAGGGACGCAATAGTGAAAGGTTCCTGAGATATGCCCGTAACAATTGAGTAACTTTTAGGTGGAATGAGTAACGTAACAGTTACCTTCATAATGCGTAACTGTTACTTGCAATGTTTGCTGGGAACAACCAATATTTTATTATAATATTTTATTAATTCACCAAATTCTGTCAAAGCCATCGGAGGAATTTCCATGACAGAAGAATTTCCTGGAGTTTCTTCAAGGAGAAGACCAGTCTGGAAGGATTTAATTTGATTCGAATTAATGAGATTAATAAGTGACTCTTTGTAATTTTCAGTACCGCCAAAAATCAATCCATTTTACTTTCCCGCGGACGTTCAGGCCGGGGCAAGGGTGCACGTGACTTGCGTCGTAAGTGAGGGTGATTCTCCACTGAGGATAGTGTGGCTTAAAGACGGAGGCCCCTTAAATCCAAGAGAAGTGGACACACATCAGAGCGGCGAATTTGATCTCGCTCTGAAGATTCATAGTGCTTCGCCGGCCCATAATGGGAATTACACGTGCGTGGCGAGTAACGACGCCGCTAATACTTCGCGCACCGATCGTTTAGAGGTCCACGGTACGAATTCAGGGGTGCTTTTGTTACCACCGAAAAATATCCTTCTAGATATGATTCCATTTCGCCAATTCAAAGCTCTCTGATAAATCATCTCTCCAACCAGAAAAGACACCAAATTTTTCACTTTTCTCTCTGCTAAATAAAATATCGTTCAACTTTAAAATAGCCAAGTCCATCTGAATAAAAAGATTCATGTCAAGATGTGAAATATAGTGTGGCAATTTCAACTTTTCTTATTAAATCCTAAAAATAAAAGTGTACGGAGACAGAAATCAAAGCAGAGGCAGAAAGAGGCAAAAACCGAAATAAAGAGCCCGGGGATGATTTCACGTCGCGTGCTGTGCCGACAACCAAAATCAGACACCAGACATGTTTACTCTCTGCGAAAACTACGAATTTCACAGCGTACAATTTTTTTTACACTTTATTATGTATTCAGCTTACTTTCGAGTTCTCAATTACTTTCAAACGAGCGTTGCCTCTTTTAATACCCCGAGGCTCTGGGCACACTAGTCAGTGTCTCTGAAAAAAATGTCGTATTACTCTCTTTGTTTTCCCTGATAAAGGAAGGTTTAGGCATCGCTGGAAACAACAAGTTTTCATTTTTCAGGTGCCAAATTTACCCAAGATGATTTAATAAAAAGGAGGCCCTGATAGACGATCTGCAAAGTATTTCAAACTACAAAACATTACAAACTACAAAAATATTACAATACAAATATTACAATTTTATACAATTTATGGACATTAATATTATTAAATAGACATTCCATAAGGGACTGTCCTAAACGAAAATATAATTTTGATTAAACAAACAGGGATTTTGTACGTGGGGAAATGTAACAAAAAGAATAAAGTTTTGATTAAAGAGAGGGATTAAGAAATCCAGACTACCTTGTGACGGTCCCTTATGTCACGTTAACAGGATCACGTACATTGTCACATAACATAATTATACTTTGTTCTTTGATACACACAGGACACAGATGAGCACGAGACACACACAGGGAAGTTGTGGAACGACTGCTGAAATATCTTTTCTTCCTTAAAAGATGCTTAATGACTCGTCTTCCGGAAGGCTTTTCAAACCCATACAATATCTCCATGGCTATTGTCCTTGCTTCTGAATCCACCTGCCACCTAGATATAATTATCACCAATTATGAATTGTTTATTACTAGAATTATCACCTTCTTCTTCAAAATTCACCTTCAATTATCACCTTCTTCTTCAAAATTCACCAAAGTCACCTTATTTCGAATCTATTTTACTAAAATCAGAGCTGGGCACAAAATACTTCCAATACATTACTCAAAATACAAGTATTTCGCGTAGTAGTTATCTGAAATTTACAGTACCGGCTAGGAATATGACACCTGTTTTTTGAGAGACGCAAAACTTCTCATAATTTTTTTAATCTACGAGATAAATTTTTTCCCAAAAATAACACGAAAGCTATCAAAATTCTGCGTAAAATAAGCCTAAGGTGAAGTGATATTGTTCATTCTGTAAGAAACAATGCAAAAATAGTGCATTTTTCGATTTGTCCTAAAAATTGGAATAACTTACGAAATAAATAACCATTTTTAATTTCCTTAGGCTCATTTTAAAGTTCAGTCTCCATAGAATTTCATGAATGCATGAAGAGAACTTGCCAATTTTTTTCCCCCGATTTCGCCAAAGACTGAAGTTGGCACAGAAAAGTTGTAAAATTTTAATAACGTATAATTATTTATAGAAAAATATTTAAAATCAGTCTATATTGCATTTTAATAAATTTTTTTGGAATACATAGGAATATTAATTTCTATATTTTATCAAATTAATTTTTCAGAGTTTACGTTTTATTTACGCTTTATTTACGATTTATTTACACTTTATTTGAATACAACTTTTTTGTTCCAAGTTCAGTCTTTGATAAAATCGAGACAAAAGATTAGAGAGTTCTCTTCATAAATTCTTGAAATTCTCAGGAGATTTATCTTTACAATGAGCTTAAGTACATTAAAAAATATTAATTATTTCATAAGTTATTGTAAAGTCGAAAAATGCACTTTTTTGCATTAGTTTCTTACAAAATGAACAAAATCACTTCACCTTGGGCTTATTTTACGCAAAATTTTGATAGGTTTCGTATTATTTAGTCGAAAAAATTTTATATCGTAAATTATAAAAATTATGAGAACCTATGCCTCTCACCAAAAACGGATATTCTCGTATTCCTGGCCGGTACTGTACTTAAGATATTTATTTTATTTACTTTATTTCAATAGATCTTAAATTTATTATATAAAATTAATATTAAACCTATGCGCGTTATCTAAAAAGCCGTAAATTCATGCAGTAGAGCTTCACGGAGCCTTGAATTCTTTGGAATTCACGATGAACTCTTTGGAATTCACCATGAATTCATTGTAATTCTTTGAAATTTAATCATAAATTCTTCGGGATTCTTCGAAATTCACCTTGAATTCTTTGGAATTCACATGGAACTCTTCAGAATTCACCAGAGATTCTTTGGAATTCACAATTAAGATTTTTGATTTCACCGTGAATTAATAGCAATCCTTTGAAATTTAATTATGAATTCTTTGGGATTCTTCGAAATTCACCTTGAATTCAGTGAAATCCATCATTAATGCTTTGGAATTAACAATGAACTCTTCGGAATTCATCAGCATTCTTTGGAATTCACCAAGGATTCTTTTGAATCTTTTGAAATTCACAATGAAATTGTGAAATTGTGAAATTCTCTCTTCGAAATTCACCTTGAATTCTTTGGAATTCACATGGAACTCTTCAGAATTCACCAGAGATTCTTTGGAATTCACAATTAAGATTTTTGATTTCACCGTGAATTAATAGCAATCCTTTGAAATTTAATTATGAATTCTTTGGGATTCTTCGAAATTCACCTTGAATTCAGTGAAATCCATCATTAATGCTTTGGAATTAACAATGAACTCTTCGGAATTCATCAGCATTCTTTGGAATTCACCAAGGATTCTTTTGAATCTTTTGAAATTCACAATGAAATTGTGAAATTGTGAAATTCTCTCTTCGAAATTCACCTTGAATTCTTTGGAATTCACAATAAACCTTTCGAAATTCACCTCGAATTCTTTGGAATTCACAATGAACCTTTCAAAATTCACCTTGACTTCTGTGGAATTCACCATCATTTCATTGGATTTCTTCGGAATTTAATTATGAATAGTTTCAGTTTCTTTGAAATTCCCCTTGAATTTTTGGGAATTCACTATGAACTCTTTCGAATTCACCATGGATTCTTTGAAATTCTTAAGAATTCATCAGGGATTCTTTATGATTCTTCAGAATTCATCAGGGATTCTTTAGAATTCTTCGGCATTCACCATAAATTCTTTGGAATTCTACAGAATTTCTTGAAATTCACCAGGAGTTTTTTTGAATTCTTCAAAATTCACCTTGAATTCTTTGGAATTCACATGGAACTCTTCAGAATTCACCGGAGATTCTCTGGAATTCACCATGAAAGTTTCGGATTTCACCATGAATTCATTATAATTCTTTGAAATTTAATTATAAATTCTTTGGGATCCTTCGAAATTCACCTTGAATTCAGTGGAATTCATCATTAATGCTTTGGAATTAACAATGAACTCTTCGGAATTCACCAGGGACTCTTTAGAATTCACCAAGGATTCTTTTCAATCCTTTGAAATTCACAATGAACTCTTCGAAATCTACCTTGAATTCTTTGAAATTCACAATAAACCTTTCGAAACTCACCTTAAATTATTTGGAATTCACAATGAATTCTTTGGAATTCACCATCATTTTAATGGATTTCTTCAGAATTTAATTATGAATTGTTTGGGTTTCTTTGAAATTGCGCCTGATTTTTTTTTGGAATTCACGTTGAACTCTTCGGCATTCACCACAGATTCTTTGGAATTCTTAAAAATTCATCAGGGATTCTTTGTAATTCTTCAGAACTCGCCAGAGATTCTTTAGAATTCTTCGGCATTCACCATAAACTATTTGGAATTTTACAGAATTCCTTTGAATTCACCAGGACTTCTTTGGAGTTCTTCAAAATTCACCTTGAATTCGTTGGAATTCTTCGGAACTCACATTTATATTAAAAAAGAATTTCTGATGAATTCCAAAGAATTCATAGTGCATTCCGAAGAATTCCAAAGAACTCATAGTGAAAGAATGAGAATGAATTTATAGTAAATTCCGAATAGTTCATTATAAATTCCAAAAAATTCAAGGTCAATTCTGAAGAATCCGTGGTGAATTGCAAAGTATTCCTGATGAAATCCAAAAATACTTAAATGAAGTTTGTATTTTATTTAAAATACATTTGCTAAATTGTATTTTCCCTGCAAATATACAAAAATATACAAAAAAGATGGATCATTTTAATCAAAAATTTTTTGACGTAGAGGGGGTGAAATTTTTGGAATTTGTGCTAACAGCCTTCATTTTCATAAAAAAATGTTTACCTTAACGTTTTCGATATACTTTTTCATGGCCTTTCGAACTGACTAAAAATAATTTGAAAAATTCAAAATCATTCATTCTTCATTTTTCAAAATCAACGATATTTTAAACTTTTTTTTTGAATTTCAAAACTTTTTTTTGTTTTCTTTTTTTTTTGAAGAAAAACAAAGACTAGGATGTTGACTTTAAAAGTCTTGAATATAAAAATGGCATCTTTTTTTGTGTTCGAGAAATTGAATTTTGAGTAATCTAATCTTTTCAAAAAATTCTTCCTATGCGCGAGAAAATTACGTCAAATTTTTTGAAAGCACAGTTTTTGATAACAAACAATAATATAAAAATAGAAATTCAAAAAATATTGTAACTTGATTTAAGAATTTTTTGAAAATTGACAAACATGAAATTTTTTAATTTGGTTAATTGCGCATCTTTAATGATCATGTTACATTTATATTTATTACATTATCAATATTTCACAAGAATTGCACATTAAAAATACACAATTAACCAAATTCAAAAAAACTCATTTTGGCCGATTTTCAAAAAATTCTAAAATCAAAAAAAAATTTTTTTAATTTCTATTTTTATATTATTCCTTTTTATCAAAAACGGTAATTTTCAAAAAGTTGATGAAATTTTTTCGCTCACAGAACAAAATTTTTGAAAAGATCAGGTTATTCAAGATTCAATTTCTTAAAAACAAAAAAAAATGTCATTTTCATGCTCAGGGCTCTTAAAGAAAACATTCTAAGTTTTGTTTTTCTTTAAAAAGAAAATTAAAAAAAAGTTTTGAATTTAAAAAAGTAAAAAATAGTTTTGGTTTTGAAAAATGACTAAATTTTGAATTTTTAAAATTATTTTTTACTTAGCTCGAAAGGGCATGAAAAAGTATATCAAAAACGTTAAGGTCAACATTTTTTTATGTTACAAGAAATTAGTTATATTTATATTTATAGTTATATTAAATAAAGGCTGTTAGCATAAATTCTAAAAATTTCACCCCCTGTACCTTGAAGAATTTTTGACTAAAATGATCCATCTTTTTTGCGAAAAATACCATCCAATAGGACTAAACTTTGTGCAAGTTGAAGCTCGATCGGTCGACTTGATTTTTTCGAGTGGGTACATTTCAGAAATTATGTCCCATATGTATGTCTGCAACAATACAGAAAACTATACATACACTGCACTACATACTACATTGCATTTTTTTTGGTATTTCGAATACTTGAAGTACTGCCCAGCTCTGACTAGCGTGAGAAGAAATTATTCGTCTCAGTTTTTTATAATATAGAGTAGAATATAATATAGAAAACATTTTTCAATTTAATTTTCTTTTCCAATTTTACCCTAAGATACATGAGGCGAAAAATTTTGACACAAGACACCAAAGGAGCTTTTTGAGCTTTTCTCAAAGGACCAAGGACTTTCCAAGTGGAATGAAAAAGAAATCTGGTTCATATTCTCATACTTTGGTCCTTTCTTGTCCGTTTCAGTTCCACCTAAGATAGCCGAGTTTAATTTTAACAAGGACCTTCAGGAAGGGGTGCGCTCTCAGGTGACCTGCATGATTGAGAAGGGTGACCCGCCATTCACGATCTTGTGGTCCAAGGATGGTGAACCGATTTCTAATTCTAATTTCGGTCTCTCTGGGATGTTACCCAATTCTAAAGTGGGTCAAAACCCTGGTCTGAGAGTCACCAGCATCGATGCTCATTCCAGTACGATAGTAATCGAACGAGTCACAGCCGCTCACACAGGAAACTATACATGCGTTGCTCGGAATTCGGTGGCAGAGGTTTTTAGGACCGCCGAATTGATCGTTCGTGGTAAAGTGAAATCTGCGATAAAAAAAAATCAAACTAGGCTGTTCACGATTTTCGCACCTTTTTCACATTTTCACCTGCCGCAACTTCAGAATCTCAGGGGAGAGCATGAGCGAGCAAAAAAAAATCGATTTTATTCTTGCCAACGCACTAAAGCACAATCGCCAAGCACAAGCAGTATGCACTCTTTAGCGGACTTGATTCAATTCATTTGAGATATATTTTTCCTAATTTAATTTAATTAATTTGATATTTTGGATCAGGATAGGATAAATCTTTTTCTAAGTAGAAATATAGGCACTAATTTATTCATTCAATTGTAACTATTGATTTTCTAAGATTTATGTTGAAGAAAAAGTTTGTGGAATGATTTTTTTTCTTTAGAAGCTTCCTTTAGGGAATTTGTCTGACGAAAACCCATTTATACTACTGAATACCTTACCAAAAATTGGTTAAATTATTTATTTTACATATTCTCTTTTCCTGTGTCTATGGGTTTAATCATTAACTAAATTTTCTTATAAAGTATCGTATATAGGAGTTTATTTAATTATTATTAATTGACTTGATGCCTGACTGAAAATGGTTTATACTAACGATTTTTAATTAATTCTGCATTTATTTGTATTTCCGGTTTTATATAGGACATTATTACTTCCCTCACAGCAAAAGTATATCCCTGAGACATCTAGGATATCCCGAGATATCTAGGATATCTCGGCGGGGTCTGAAGATATCCTGAACTAGTCGCAGAGATATCTCGGTACATCTGATGGATATCCCAGGGATATTGACATTTCTGCCTTTGAAGACATTTTCGTATATCCCGAATAAGATATCCTCAAGATATCTCCAAGATATCTCACATATCCTCAACAGATACTATAAATATCTCTGTGATATCCTTTAAATGTCCTCAGGGCGCCTCAATAATATGCTGCTGATAAAATAAAATGATAAGATGAAATTTAAACTGAAAGAATGGATTTATTAATGATAAATTACATTAACTTTACTTTTGGATATGTATCTGGAATTGTTTGCATATTGTAACTTTACTTTTAAAATGTTCTTATTCTTTAAAATGTAAGAGCATGATTATTTGTAATAAATTTTAAATGTCGTTCGAGCTCATAAAAATAATATTTCTTTATAATTATCATTAATAAAAAATGATTCTTCTACTATAATAAATATATAATCTACCGAATAAATTTTAAAAATAATCAATCTTAAATTTCAAAGTACACAGACGTCAACCTAAAAGCATACATTTCACGTCTACTTATCCCACAGTCTATTTATGACTACAATTATTTTACTTAACTAAAAAGTATGCATACCTGTGAACTTAAATAAAAGGAAAGTTTAGAAAAATGTACACTTGAAATGTTTAGAAAATGTACACTTTAAATCGACAAGAATAACCACGCAAATGAAAGCAATTAAACTTTTTTAATAACAAACGAATGCATCGTGTGATTCACTGCTTTTCAACCATTTTTAAACGGAACATCTTATTGGAGATATTCTTAGGACATTTGACAGATATTTTATAGCTATTTCATTTCATAAGATTTGGATAACTCAGAGCTATCCCTAAGATATCCCTTGGCATTACGATATTACATCTTGCGTTTATAAAATTGGGACATATATAAGATACCTCCAAGATATCTCGGAATATTTTCAAAATGTCCCTTGGATATTGGCATTTCCGCCCTGTAAGATATTACCAGATACCACTTTCGATATCCAAAGGATATTCCATAGATATATTGAGATGTAAATGGGACCTAAACAGGATATCTTGTCGATATTCTTTGCTGTGAGGGTTATTACTTGATTTTTTGTCTGATTAAACACGATTTATACTACTGATTTTTAATTTTATATTTATTTAAATTAGGACTATATTTAAATGTTAATTTACTTGCCACACTGAAAACGGCTTATACTACTGATTTCTAATTAATTCTATATTTATTTGTATTTCTTCTTTCATATAGGACCTTATAACTTATTACTTGATTTGTTGTACGACTAAAAACAGTTTACTACTGATTTTTAATTAATTTTATATTTTTTGTATTTCTGTTTCAATATTGCGTTGTAATAATTTCTCCTTTTATACTGGACACAGTAGCTTCTTGACTTGATGTCCGACTAAAAACGCTTTATACTACTGATTTTTAATTAATTTTGTCTTTATTTGTATTTCTGAATCAATATTGCATTGCAGTGATTTCTGTTATTATATATTATATCATTTGATTATTATTTAACGTGTTTTCTGACTAAAAACGGTTTATACTACTGGTTTTTAATTAATTCTATTTTTATTTGCATTTCTTCTTTCATGTAGGACCTTATTACTTATTAGTTAATTTGTTGGTCGACTAAAAACAGTTTATACTACTGACTTTTAATTAATTTTATATGCTTCGTATTTCTGTTTCAATATTGCGTTGGAATAATTTCTGCTTTTATACTAGAGTCAACTTTGTATTTGTATTTGTATTTATTTGTATTTCTGAATCAATATTGCATTCCAGTGATTTCTCTTATTATATATTACATTATTTAATTATTATATGACGTGTTGTCTGACTAAAAACGGTGTATACTACTGGTTTTTAATTAATTCTATAGTTATTTGTATTTCTACTTTCGGATAGGTCATTATTACTTATTACTTGATTTTTATACTGACTGAAAGTGGTTTATACTATTGATTTTTAATTAATTTTATAATTATATTTATTTATTTATATTTTACACATTCTTTTCGACCTCGAAGTTATTTTGGAATAATTTTTGTCTCTAGAAGCTCCCTTTAGAGAAATCGTCTAACAATAGCCGATTTATACTACTGAATATCTGACAAAAAATTAACTAAACTACTTATTTTATCCATTCTCTTTCCCTGCGCAAATTATTACTTTGATATTCCTTCTACTAGACATGAATTAAATTCTATAAAAAGAAATTGTATATGGGACTTCATTTAATTTATTACTTCACTTGTTGTCTGACTAGAAATCGTTTATGCTGCTGATTTTTAATTAATTTTATATTTATTTGTAGTTCTGTTTGAATATTGCATTAACAGGGTGTCCAGCGATCAGGCCATTCAAAATTTCCGAGGTATAGAAGTGGGAATTTTAACATAATATACATATACAAAATTAATATCGCAAAGAAAATAATTATTTATTTACACGTGCCAAACTTATCTTTAATCACAAACTGAAGTGAGAAATATTAATCGAAAGTACCGAACCGGCCAAGAATATGAGGATACCTGTTTTTTGTGAGATGCATAAGTTCTCATAATTTTTATAATCTACAAGATAAAATTTTTTCCACAAAATAATACGAAAGCTATCAAAATTCTGCCTAAAATAAACCCAAGCTAAAGTTATTTTGTTCATTCTGTAAGAAAATAATGTTAAAATAGTGCATTTTTCGACTTTTACGAAAACTTACAATAACTTATGAAATAATTAACATTTTTTAATATCCTCAAGCTCATTTTAATGATAAATCTCCATAGAATTTCATGAATGTATGAATAGCTCTCTCTAATTTTTTCTTTTGACTTTACCAAAGACTGAATTTGGAAAAAAAATTGTAAAATTTCAAACAAAGTGAAAACTGAAAAATTAATTTGATGAAATATAGAAATGAATATTCCTATGTATTCGAAAAAAATTTATTAACATATAATATAGACTGATTTTAAATATTTTTCTATAAATAATGTACGTTATTGAAATTTTATAACTTTTCTGTGCCAACTTCAGTCTTTGGCGATATCGGAGAAAAAAATTGGAGAGTTCTCTTCATACATTTATGAAATTCTATGGAGACAACTTTAAAATGAGCCTAAAGACATTAAAAAATGTTATTTATTTCGTTAGTTATTGCAATTTTTAGGGTAAATCAAAAAATGCACTATTTTTGCATTAGTTTCTTACAGAATAAACAGAATCATTTAACTTTAGGCTTATTTTATGCAGAATTTTGATAGCTTTCGTATTATTTTTTGGAAAAATTTTATCTCGTAGATTATAAAAATTATGAGAACTTATGCATCTCATAAGAAACAGGTGTCCTCATATTCCTGTCCGATACTGTATATATTTTAAAACTTTCGTAAAACGTAAAATAAATATTTTTTAAATTAAGCAGTCAAAATCACACGTAGTTGCTTAAACCTTATTAAAATCTGAAGAATAAAAAAATAAAATATAAGTATAATCCCGATCCTAAGTAAAATTCCCGGGTGTTTCCTGGTTTTTCCCGAAAAAATAAAATTCCCGGGTTTTTCCGGGTAAAATAAAATTCTCAGATTTTTCCAGATTTTCCGGTCCATTAGACACCTCGATTAAAGTAATTTCTGATTTTATATAAGACTTTATTTAATTATTAATTGACTTTCTGTAAAGAATACATCCTGATTAAAGTAATTTATGATTTTATTTAAGACTTTATTTAATTATTGACTATTATGACTATTATTTACTATTATGACTAAAAACGGTTTATACTCCTGATTTTCAAATAATATTATATTTATTTATATTTTATAAATCTGACATAAATAATAGAAACCTATTTTTATAAATAGACAAAGATTTTACTTATCCTGATCCAAAAACTAACAATTTCTTCCTGTTCGCCCTAATAACTATTATTCTGTCAAATAATTTTATTAAATTTTCTAATGAAATTGTAAATCTGTCATGTAAATCCTCAATAAAAAAGTATTTTATTTCTATCAGATAATATGGTATTGGGGAAATTATTTCTGATGAAAGGAATCAAGACCTATCAAAATTGCCACGCACTAAGCACAGCGCACAGCAAACTCACGGCTTTCATATTTCCAATTTCCATTTAACCCGAATTTCGCCCACCCAAAATCCGAAATCAATATCTCAAGTATCATCCTATATGACCAAAACCACGATATCAATTTTCCCCTCTCCAAATTGTAACATTTATAAAAGACCTAACACACCAGAAAAAAAAGCTATTGACCGCTACTGTAAAGTTAAATTGAGTTTCAATAACTTTTAACTAGTCTGTCAACTTGTAATCAGGGGAAATAGATTTTAACTTAAACAAGAACATTGAAGTTCATTGGCCTTTAAATAACCATCTATTGATTTTCAATATTTCTAGAAAATTCAGTTTTTAGTATTTCTATAAATCTTGATTCAATTATTTTAATTTTTGTTATAGTTGCAATAAATTTTGTTATTATTGCAATAAATTTACATAGTTGCAATAAATGTTATTATTGCAATAAATTAACATAGTTGCAATAAATTTTGTTATTATTGCAATAAATTTACATAGTTGCAATAAATTTTGTTATTATTGCAATAAATTTACATAGTTGCAATAAATTAACATAGTTGCAATAAATTTTGTTATTATTGCAATAAATTTACATAGTTGTAATAAATGTTGTTATTATTGCAATAAATTTACATAGTTGCAATAAATTTTATTATTATTGCAATAAATTTACAATAAAAAACTTGCTTGTTAAAAGTTGCATAAAATTAAAATGCGGTTTTGTAAAAGGGTAGTTATATGGAGTGAAAACACATTGACAAATTCTTGTTTAATTTCCAATGTGAAACAAAGTTTTTGAAATAATTAAATGTCTCTTACAATTAAAATTATTTCGTTTCACATTAGGATATGAGAACAATTAATCCTGTCCCCTCGTCCTTTCACGTTTCGCATGACACAAAACCAGCACTCAAAACTCTTACTAGCATTATTCAGTACTCTTGGATGTCGGCATTATTATTTTGTCGTCTAGGCACTGATTTTCACAAAAGCTCGCACTCTATCACAATCGGCGCACAACGGCTATTTGGTAAAAATGTCCGCACAGCACTAATATGTCACGCTATCGATTCCATGTTTCAAATTTATCACCTGGCACATATATCTATTAATTTTTCTCGTTACACGTATGCTACACGCATACGTGCCCAAGCACATATTTCTGTTGCGAAGTGCGCATATAACAGTACTAAAAAAAGTTTTCTACATTTTTCATTTACGGATTGACATTTTATTCAACATTTTATGGAATCCCTTGACTCAATATACGTCTTTTACTTTCGAGTACATTTAACGCATTTAATGATATTTCTTTTACTTTCAAGTACATTTAATGCTTATAAAATATTTGATTTAATGAAATATAAAATGTATGAGTTTGATACTTTTATTTTGTAGAACCGTCTTATGTAAGTTGATTCAATTTAAAAAAGAATTGCCACTTTGCATAACGATCTCGCTTCCCATTATTTTCGTGGGACTGAATTACGTAAGCTTCTAAAAGGGAAAAAGTCTCGTAAATTAGATTTTTTAACCTTAATCTATTTGAATTATATTAAAGTCATTTGAAATTTAAACTTCCCTTAATTAAATCTTTCTTCAAAAGTAGTAAAAATATTGAAAACGGTACTTATTATTTTTGCTACTGCCTCAGCACTTTTAAAGTTACAGGAAAGATCAGAATCAAACAATATTGTTCAATTCTGGATCCAAATTGTATTTCAATTAACGTCAGTTCTTTTGAGATGGAGTTAAGATTCTAGACACTTGGACGTTTCGTTTAAAGTCGAAACATTTCCGATCCAGGTTTCCTACTTTCTACTAATTGCAGTCTCTGATCTTTCCAAACTAGTTTTCTGAGTTGAGCGTTAAAATAGAAGTTCTAATGAAAAAAACGTCTTTTCCAATAGTACCACCTAGATGGGTGATGGAACCCCAGGATGTTCATGCACCTGAAGGTATGTCAAGATTGACCCTGCATTGTCATGCTGATGGATTTCCACCTCCTGTCGTTACATGGAGAAGAGGAGCTGGAAAAGGACCCGGAAATTATCATGATATCATGAACCATGAGCACTCTCAGGATCTTAGCATGCATACTAATGGCTCTCTTGTTTTTGGAAGGGTGCAGGAAGGTCATGAAGGATATTATCTTTGTGAAGCAGTCAATGGAATTGGTGCTGGGCTGAGCAAATTGGTCCATCTAACTGTCAATGGTAAGTAGCATAGATAAAAAAAATTAGAAAGTGAAAACGTCTTAACACTGAAAAGTCTCATTTGGATGCCTTATAACCTGTGCAAAATTTGAAATAAATAAAAAAGCAAATTTCAAATAAAACGAAACACTTTTTTAAGCATAAGTTTTGGAAAAATCACTCTCTAAATCTGAATCAGTGAGAAGTGTGTCACTAAATCAGTTAAAAGTGTGTCACTAAATCAGTTAGAAGTGTGTCACTAAATCAGTTAGAAGTGTGTCACTAAGTCAAATCAGTAAGGATGATTTTCACTGACTAAAATCCTTACTGATGTTTTCAGTGAAATCTCACTGATTGTCAGTAAAAATCCTTACTGATTTGATTTAGTGAGCCACTTCTCACTGATTCAGATTTAGAGATCATGAATGTTAATTTTTTTAGTCTATATACCGTCAAACGGGGCAACTTCGATCATGTGGGGTAAATTCGGACAGTCCTAAATTAATGCTTTGAATTATTGAAAACCGTTCCAAGTAGAATATGGAATCAATTTAAGCCTTAACTGGTTTCAGATCCTAATTAAATCCAACTTGAGTAATTTAAACGATGAATTTAGGGCTGTCCGAAATTACCCCACAGGTCCGAAGTTGCCCATTTGATGGTAACTAATTTTTACAAATTTTAGATTTTTCATTAGTTTCTAGAAGATTTAAAAATTATTTATCATACATTTTCTCAGGTTTTAGAAACTTTTATTCGCATGTACAAAATTACTCGTATTATGGGTTATTATTATGATTGATGACACCATTTATAAGAGAAAAGATTATTTTTAATGAAACAAATTTGAAGCATACAAAATTTAAAATAATAATACTTGAACGTCCAAAATTAGTAAACATAAACAAAGAAAAACATCAAATGGTATTACAACGATCCATTCAGAAAATCCTTATTCAATAAAATCTCCAACTTTTCAAAATCTTAATGGATTTTCTTTTCAGGGATCATAGAAAATTCATATTAAAAACTTTTGAAGATAATTACTTATAGTTTCATTAATGAAAAACGTTAACTTTAATTAACAAAACATTTATTAAAATTTTGAATATTTACTTTAAAATTTTAATACATGTATGTATATATATTTTAACATTTTAATAATGAAACTTGAGAGCAAGAGAATATAGCAAGTTTTATTATTAAAATGTTAACTGATGTTAAAATATATATTAAAAATAAGCTTGTTAGGTAGATATCGAGTTAGATAAAATATTACTTAATTAACTATTTGTTTTATGCAAACTTTAACTGTTTGCATTAAAAATTGATTCAATCTTCATTATAATGAAGATTGAATCAATTTTTGATAATTTTTTTCTTATCCATGAAGAGGATTAAGATAAAAAAATCAAATCAAATAAAAAATCCATGAGGATTTTTAAACTGAGATTTTATTCGAAAATATTGTCCAAATAAATCGTTGTAGCATCATTTGATGTTTTTCTCGGTTATAAAAAATTATTTATTAAAAAAAATTTGTTTTCGACTGAACATTTTTTCTTACCGGTTCTTACCAATTTTTTAAAAATGAGACGGGTTTAAACAATGATGGCTTATTTTCTGGGAATATAGACTACCTGCAACTTGACTTCATCCAATTTTTAAAAATAAATTTGTAATGGCTGAAATCATTAAGATGTAAAGTTTCAAACAAAAAAATTTATAAACGAATAACTATATTTGATAATAATTTATTTATTTTTAAAAATTGAATGCGGTCAGATTGTAGAGAATTCTTTTCCCAAAAAATTAGTCCATTATTCATTAAAATCTTATTTTTCTAAAGGTTATAGAAGCAATAATAATATAAACGTGGTAAAAAGTAATACCTTCTCATATGTTGAGAATGTAAAAAAGTGCTGTCGAAAACAAAATTTTTTAAATAAACAATTTTTGTATGTTTACAATTTTTCCCTTGAAAAACAATCTTTCCTCTTTTAAACAATAACGTCCATAACAATATTGCAATTCTTGAAAGTATGTATACGTTTTCGTTGAACCTGTTTTTTCGTGTCTATAATTCGCACCTCAGATTTTTAAAATAGGTTTATAAAATGCAGGAAAATATCCATATTGTTTTTAAAAAGAAGAATCAAAGTGCAATGCAGAAAAAAGTAGGTGGATCTATAAATTTTTATTTAATATTAATTATTTGTGATTTCCTTTTGTTTAGGAAAAGAAACCGTAATTCTGATTGAATCTTCATCAATGGTAGCATATTTTATTCTTTAAAATATTACCTACAATTCTATTTGGATGAATTTTATTAAAAATAAGCTTGTTAGGTAGATATCGAGTTAGAGAAAATATTAGTTAATTAACAATTTGTTTTATGCAAACTTTAACTGTTTTAATAAAAATCAATCAAATAGAACTGTAGATAATATCTTAAAGAACAAAATAAGCTAAAAATAATGAAGATTGAATCAAAAGTAAAATTTCTCTCAAGAGCGGAAGCAAAAGTACAAAATCTTAAATAACTAATGTTATATAAATAATTACAGATACAACTATTTTTTTCTACATTGCAATAAGATTTCTCTTTCAAAATTTGTTATACTATTTAACAATACTGTTATTTTCCTCGATTTTATAAACTATTACAAAGATTATTAAAATTTAAAGTGCGATAAGGGGTGAAAATCCTTAAAAATGTTCAGATAATGAAGATGCTAAGACGTTTACGAACGTTTACGTTTTAAAAATTGTTTTTTCGCTCCGCCCTACACTCTGAATCAGTCAAAATTTTCACTGCTTTTATTCAGTGACCCATTTCTAGCTAATTCATCAGTGAATTTTGATTGAATTTCAGTCAATTTCACTGAAATTTAGTCAAAATTCACTGATGAATTACAGTTAAAATTCACTGATGAATTTCAGTCAATTGCACTGAAATTCAGTCAATTGCACTGAAATTCAGTCAATTGCACTGAAATTCAGTCAATTGCACTGAAATTCAGTTAAAATTCACTGAAATTCAGTCAAAATTCACTGATGAATTACAGTTAAAATTCACTGATGAATTTCAGTCAATTGCACTGAAATTCAGTCAAAATTCACTGATGAATTAGCTAGAAATAGGTCGCTGAATGAAATCAGTGAAAATTTTGACTGTTTCAGATTTGCAGAGTAATGATAAACCATTAACATTGTAATTTATTCTAATTAAAAATTATAAATTACATAAAATGTCACTTCAATCAGACGCAATCTATTTATAAATATAGTATTTCATAATTTCACAGTTTGAATTGAAATTCAGAGAGAAATAACTTTTCCACAAAGAGGAAACTCTACATAAGCACATAAATTTTAAATTCTCTATTTATGTATACGTCTCTTTAACATTTTTCTTCTCGAAAACCACTTAAAGTCAGAATAGCCAAGTGTAACTGAATAAAAAAGACGCTGCATCTTAAACTTTTCTTCCTGAGATCGGGACAATTATCATGCAAAGTTATTTTAATATAGTCATATCAAAATTCATAGAGTAAGTTTAGCAATACTCTTTACAGCGCCAGCACATTTTAAAGAGAAGCACCGGAATCAGACGGCACGCTTAGGGTCAAACGCTTCATTGAGATGCGACGCAAAAGGTGATCATCCCCTGAAGATCGTCTGGAGAAAAGCTGGATCCCTGCTGGAACCAGCTGTATCAGATTACCGTTATACGGTAAAAGAGCTCAACACCACTGACGGAGTAGTGAGCATTCTTGAACTTACCGGCACAACGAGGGAGGATAGCGGTCGATACTTTTGCATGGCATCGAATGCTTATGGGCGAGACGAAATGACGATGCACCTTTACATTCAAGGTACCCTGGCTTCATGCATTTTAATCCAATGTGACAAACCCTCTACGAATTTTAATATCCAGGATGGAAATGAAAAGAGAAATTTCTCTTTTAAAAACACGCTCCTCACTTTTACTTCCATTTCTAAAGAAACAAATTGCATGCGTGACATTTAAATGAGAATTTCATTTTTTACTGGATTCTCATTTTTATTAAACCAGATCACTGTGCAGGCAGATATTTCTTTTGCAAAAAAAAAACTAATAAAACATCTAAAAATACCTTTGAATTAGGGTAAGGGAACCGAATATGGATCAGAGTTTAAATGTAGATCAGGGTCTAAATATAGATCAGGGTCTAAATGCGGATCAGGGTGGATCGGAAATTAAAAATTTATTACAACGCGGAAAAGTAGTACATTAGGATCATAAAAAAGCAAAATTAATTTGAGATTGATAGATATATATATCTTCAGCACGTGCACTCACAAAATATGTTTAAAACATTTCTTGTCTTCAGAGTTGCAAATTCTTTTTTGGTTTCAATTTTTTTTATGTTTCTGGAGGTCAGAAAAGTCTTCCCAATTTTTTACAGATTTTAATAATTTATTTCCAAAGAGATAATTACTGTTTAATGGACCCCCATAATTTTGGATAATGTCTAACACCTGTGGAAATAACAGGAGAATTTTTTCGGGTTTGTGAGTACTTTTCTACTGATAAAAATGTAGAGAGAAAATAAATAATAAATAAATAAAAAACTAGAGAGAAAATCAAGTCGTCCGAGGAATTAAAATTGGAAACGCAGCAAATTTTTAAAATTTGAATTTTTTATTTAATGAAATTATTTTGTAATATGAGTTTAGATATAATTTGGAACATGTATAGACTTTCTAATTATAAAAATACGTTAGAAAAAAAATTAACACATCCGAGGAATCAAAATTGGCTACGCAGAAAATTTGTAAAGTACCTAAAAAACTTTCACAATATTTTAAATTTAAAATTTTTAAAATTTAAAAACAAATTTAAAAAATTTTTAAATCTGCTGCGTTGCTAATTTTGATTTCTCGAATGAGTTAATTTTTTTAAACGTATTTTTATAATTAGAAAGCCTATACATGTTTCAAATTATATCTAAACTCATATTAAAAAATAATTTCATTAAATAAAAATTCAAATTTGAAAAATTTGCTGTTTTCAGCAATTCAATTTCAATTCCTCGGACGTCTTGATTTTTTCTCTAGTACGTTTTTATCAGTAGAAAGTTCTCATAAACCCGAAAAAATTCTCCTGTTATTTCCACAGGTGTTAGATATTTTTTTAAATTACGGGGGTCCATTAAACAGTAATTATCTTCTTGGAAATAAATTATTAAAATCTGCAAAAAATTGGTAAGACTTTTCAGACCTCCAGAAACATAAAAAAATTAAAACAAAAAAATGTAAAAACCCTGCAGACAAGAAATTTATAGTAATTAAAAATAATTAAAGATAAGGTAGATCCAAAGCTGTTTTTCCTTTCTTCGACCGATTTTAATTTTCAATAATTGTTGGAGCAAAAATATTCGGTCTTACGGTCAATATTTTAAGTCATAGGAACAATAAAATATCATTAAAACACATTTATTTAGAAAGGTTTCTCAACGTTTCGACCAACACTGTGGATCTTTTTTAAGAGTCAATTAAAAACTGTGTCAAGATGTCAAGGTAACAAGAAATTTTTTGAACATATTTTGAGCACGCATGCTCTATATCTATCAAATTCAAATTAATTATGCTTTCTTAGGATCCTAATGTACTACTTTTTCGCGTTATAGTAATTTCAAATACATAATTTTTTATTTTCGACCCACCCTAATTGTGCATCAATGTTGATTTTTGCAGACAATTAATTTTATTACATATTTATAAAATCAAAAAATTTTAGCAGTTTATTGAAGTTTTGACAAATATGCAGTATTTTTCTAAATTCGGATGAAGGGAAAATATAAACATTTTCGATCTTAATCTTAATCTGAGCTCGAGATTAAAGACTTTTTTGTTTTTGGTACTAATGCGTTTCGTTTCGTTCTAATGGTCAAAATATTCTCAACGAAAGTTGCTACTTTACTGTTATTAACTAATTCAAGAAAAAAACAATAGAAGAATGGTTAAATATGAAAAAATTTATAAATAATTTTGAAATGACAATTTTTATGTTTTAAAACAAAACATTTTATGAGTAAAATATATAGAATAATATACAACTTTTGTGAGTGAAGTAGTCCCAAAATTTTCTTTGTTTATTACATTATGTACGTGTGAAAAAAAATTACTCATTTTCTTGGGCTCATTTTGAAGCTAAATTTCTACAGAATCGCAGCAGATTATCAGCATAAATTATAATTTTTTTCTTGCATAGTGCAAGTGATTAAAGTTTTAACAAAAAAGTTGGAAAAATTCGAAAACATCTGATCTGTAGGAAACTCATGACAAAAATTAAAGAATATATATATATATATATATATATATATATATATATATATATATGTATGTTTGTATAGATATGTATGTTTGTATGTTTGTATGTTTGTATGTATGTATGTATGTATGTATGTATGCATGTATGTATATATATATATTGAGGGACTTTTATAGAAACTTCATGATTATATATGTTTCAAATATTTAGAACAAATGTTTTTCTCAACAAAAACAATATTGAAATTTTTCCAACTTTTTTTCGAACTTTAACATCGTGCACTATGCAAGAAAAATTTGCTACATTTATGCAGATAATCTAGTACGATTTTGTGAAAATTTAGCTTTAAAATGAGGCCAAGAACATTTAAAAATGCTGATTATTTTGGAAGTTATTTAAAATTTAAGACAACATTCAAATTTGCACTATTTCATTTAATTCAGAAAAAAATTTTATCCCTCACATATTTAAAATTAAAGATAACTTAAGCAATTACCGAAAAACAGTAGATCCCACAATAATTCTGACCGGCAGTGTCTATTGGGAAATAAATCTGAGATGACCAACAATTTTGTGTATGTTAGTTGTGTTATGATTAGTTACAATTCATTAGTAATAATAAACAAATAAAAACAGAAATAGAGTTTGGAAAGTATATATTTTCTTTCTTTATAATTATTACTTTTTTAAATTATAAATAATTTTAATTCATGTTGCCACCTAATAATGTGTACCTTTTCAATAGCAGTAGAATATTCACTTTTCATGATTATATATGTTTTACTTCTTCATTGAATATTCACTTTTCATTGAATATTCACCAATAAATACTCTTTGATCCACATTTGGACCCGGGACCGATATTGAATCAACCTTGATATATCAGATACGAAATTTGTATCTTTAATTTATTTTGCTCCAAGTTATCTTCTAACATCCTTTTTTTGATGATTTTTTAAGATTTAAATACTTTTGACATCGATTTACATTTGGACTGTGGATCAAAATATATATCAAAATTATACCTTCACCAAAAATGTCCCCAAACTTATGCAAATTAATTTTGAGAATCTATCTTTTGTATTTTTGATGTCAAAAAACCTAACCAACGTTTTCTACAAGTAAAAATAATTTTGGATTAAAACTCTATTTTTGAACTCATAGTTTCTGAAACCTGATCCACGTTTGATTCCCTTGCCTTAATAGCCTTTTTATTTTACACTATTTATATTGATCAAAAATGATATTTTTTAACGTCAAAGCTACTTTTTGCGGTTTAATTGCAGAGCCTCCTGACTTTCCTAAAAATTTACGAGTCCTCGACAAAGGAAGCAGATTCATCAAATTGGGGTGGACCACCAGCCAAGATGGCAATAGTCCAATTACGAAGTACATCATTGAATACAAAATTGAGACAGGTAATTTATTTTGATAGATTAATTTAATTTATTCATATTTTTTATTACACCTCCGCGAAAAAGTCGATGTTTCGTAACTGTATAGAGGCACGAAAAGCAACAAATTTCAGGGCGATAGACCAACCGTGAAAAAAAGTATGGGAAACGTAAAAAAAAGTATAGGGGAAGCGTGACCTAACCTTTAATTCACTGCTCCGAAGTTGACTACAGGCCTATGCAACGGTCCACGGGTCCCGTGTATTTCTGAATTAAAATGTTTCATGAGAGTTAAAAATGGCCGCGAGGTGGCGCTGGTAGTAACTTTTTATCGCGTCTCTATTGAAACTTCGAATTTCGGTACCTGTAGAGCGGATTGAAACACGGTGTTTGCATCCCTAGGGTTGAAACATTTTTTTTCAACCCTAGAGCTGAAACAAAATGTTTCAACCCTAGGATGCAAACACCGTGTTTCAACCCGCTCTAAAGGTACCGAAACTCGAATTTTTAATAGATTTATTATGAAAATTGGATTGGATTCGTTAAAAATGTGCTATGTTTATTTCACTAATTTTGGAGTAAAAAAAATTTTTGTTTAAATACAGTTATTTTATATTTTGATTGATATTTATTTATTGCTTGGTACATATACCTTTATTATGACCTAACCTTTGAAAAAAATTGTTTTTATTTGCATTAATTTGAAATTTCCTGTATTTGAATTTTTCGAGAATTTGAATTGTCGGGAATTATTTGTTCGGTATTTTTTCTCACTCGGGATTTTGGCTTTTCGGCAAAAAGATGTCCCAAATTTTTAGGAAGAGGTGCCATTTTCTAAATGTCGGTTTTTTGATAATCAAAAAATTTTTTACGCCCGCTGACCGTCATCGGACTGAAATTGGCAACTTCACGCTGGCTAAACAGGCACCTAAAGGAGCGTTTTCAGGGGGGTCGGACAACAAATTTATTTTTTATTACTTTTACTTCTTTTATAATTTAAATTAGGCGCCTTTTCTAAGTTTAGGTTATTTCATTTTCGCGCGAAATTCAAATAATGTAGTTATTAGTTGAGTAGGTTTTAATAAAATTATATATTTATGTGTTTATAATTTGAAATTAAACGTACAATGTAGACTGGGACACATTTCTGATTTAAAAGTTAATATAAGTACGTAAATATGATTTTTTAATTGAAATTCAAAATGCTTATAAATGCTCAGTAAATATTCAGAGCACAAAAAGGTCGAACATATTCTCGAGCTTATGCTCGTACTCACGAGAAGTTCTCTGAGCATTTAAAATTTTTAAACCCTGTACTCCTTTAGGTTGGCTGTAATTTTTAGGTTGGCTGCAGTGAATTTAGCCTGAGCACTCCGCCTAGCGGAAGAAAAGGGCAGTACGCCGAACAATGACACTGCATGTACATTTAGAATTTTAGCAATGGAATTTTAGAAAGAAGACGGCAGAAGATGTTACGGTCCAGTCAGTGTTGATCTTTATTTATTGATGTTTAGCTATTTATTATTTTGAGAAAAAGAAATTAAAATGAGTTCGATAAGTAATGAGAAACAATTCATACCGCCCGACGTTCAGCGAAATGCAGAAGAAGCTCAAAATGAATCTCTATCTGCGAAATCAATACCTCTGTACAACCTAACCTACAAAAAAATTGATGGAATGGAAAATCCACGACTCCGTTGCGATTTGTACTAATATTTTTTACAGTTCTTTTTCAGTTCGTTCGTATTTTCCATCGAACTTTTTCGCGATGAGGATGTAATAAAAAATAGTCTGTGCGTCTAGTGCGAAACGCTGATTTCGTTCGTTTGTAAAGTTCGTATCACTCGTACTGCTGACTTGTGCTGACTATACTTACGAAATCAGCCTTGTTTCGCACTTGCGACACAAATAACTATTTTGTATTGATAAACAATAAAGTATTTTAATTGTTATTAGAAGTCTGGCACGATCATACTTTTCACACAAACGTCCCTGGAAATGAAGCTCAAGGACACGTGAGTGGTTTACGACCAGCGGTTACTTATCAATTTAGAGTTTTTGCTGAAAATGACCTTGGCAGGAGTCAAGCAAGTGATGTGAGTTATCCATCAAATTATATATTTCAACAGTTGGCTCTGATATAATTATTACAAAATAAATTCCTTCAGATACTGGACGTGACAACAGATGGAGAAAAGCCTGGAGGTCCTCCTCGAAATCTAAAAGTGGATCCTGCCAGCTCGACCGAGTTCAAGGTTACGTGGGACCCACCTGACCATGATTTGTGGAATGGAGAGATTTTTGGATACCACGTTGGATACAAAGAATACAGGTATCAATGAAATTATTAATTTAATAATTATTTGTTCTAAATTAAAAATGGATAAATTTTGTCAGATTGGCTGCAGAGCAGTACACCTATCGAACAGTAGAAGGTCGCATATCATCAGCAAGCCTAGCATTAGGGCTGGCTCGAACTTCGATGCCTGGTCGATCCTGTCACTTATCAAATCTAAAAAAATTCACTCGATATAGTGTTGTAGTTCAAGCTTACAATGCCCTAGGTCAAGGACCAATGTCCCCAGAAGTTGTTGCAACTACCCTCGAAGATGGTAAATTTATAATCAAATCTCAAATTCTCATGAGACCCATTTCTCAAATTTTAATTAAATCCTAATTTTGAATGAAACTTTCAGTTCCAAGTAGTCCACCACAAGATATTCGATGTACAGCCCTTTCATCCCAGTCTCTCCAAGTATCTTGGGACGCACCGCCTGACTCGAGTTTAAATGGAATTTTGAAAGGTTATAAGGTCATGTGGGAGAATATGGATTTCCTGACTGAAACTACCAAATCAGAAACAAAACTCACGACAGCTTTAACAGTCGTCATAAATAATTTAGAGAAGCATGCGAATTATTCCGTTCAGGTCTCGGGATACACAAGAGCCGGAGATGGAGTAGCATCCACTCCTATTTACTGTGTGACAGAAGAGGACTTGCCGGAAGTGCCTGCGGGCATTAAAGCAGTTGCTTTTTCTAGTAATTCCATTATAGTGTCTTGGCAGCCACCTCTGAGGAGTAATGGTGTTATCACGTCTTATAGTGTTCATGTTCATGGACCAGAAGGGAAATGGTTTCGTAGAGCTTTACCACCTCATCAAACGAGCTACCAGGCTGAGAATCTGACTAAGAGGAATCAATATGAATTTAGCATCGCTGCAGTAACGTCAGTTGGGGAGGGACCTAGAACTCCATCTGTTACTGTTTCACCTTCTAGTGAAGGTTGGTGGAATAATTTATTAAGGGTAAAATTGATCACATGGCTTATAATGGCTCACATGGCTTAAACTTGATATAGCGAACTTTCATCCATAGAAAGTCCATCATATTTAATCATTTATCCGGAAGACTGTCTCACTTGAAAGGAAATCAATTTTAATTAGGCCTTTGGATCAAAATGCTATTGAGTAAAGATAGTTTCTTTGATATCAAAGCAAAATGGGAGAGTGTCCCAGTAATTCCTATCCAATGCTAAGGTCAATTTGAGATTGAGTTTTATTCAGAAATATAATTATTTATTCATTAAAAATCTATTAAACCTTATCTACAGATGACTTATATTAACTTCTATCTGTTCAGCAATCTTTATATATGTACGTCCATATTGAAACGTACCACTTTGTCGATATGGAGTTATGCATAGGATCATATTCCCAGATGAATTCTCAACATTTAAAAAAAAAATCGAACCCTCTAGCTTCAAAAATGAGGATGTTAGACATTTTCAAAGTTCGAAGTCTGCGAACCAGTATTTCGAGAAAATCGCAGTTGAAGTTTTAATTGAAAAAAAATTAAATTCCAGTTCAAAGTTAACGAGATTTTGTTTCAAAAAGCTCAGTAACATCGTTAAGCTTAATATAAGGCAGCAGTTATGTATTATAACTTTTAAAATAATGGTCAAATATCGGCTTTTGTTATAATCGACAAAGAGGTCTGTTTTGAAACATCACTTATTTTGTGGAGTTCTAGAGTGAAGTTGTAGAGTTATGGAGTATTCTTAATGAAATTACGAACAAATGAAACTGAAAAAGAACCTTAAAGGTTAAATAATAAAAAAACTTATCGCACATAATTCTGAACGAAAATTTCAATCTAGCCTGCAACTTGAATAAAGAACATTTCTTCAACTTTTCGATCATTTTCCCCAAGAAAGTGCACTTCAATGTTTCTAAAAATTTTCTCAAGAAAGTGCACTTCAAGTTTCTAAATAATAGTCCACGTCTTAATAATTTCACAAATTTTAGTGTGAAAAACTGTGAAAAATTGATAGTTAAGTGAAAAAACTGACCTAAACTAATTTTCATAAAGTACAAGTTTTGTTAAATTTCTTTCACTTCTCTTCGCTTTTGAGACGTATCCCTAGTGCCAGTTGATTAAGGGTATGTGATACATAATGATGTCACGAATTACCGACCGATTTTTTATTTACATTAAGCGGGTTTATTAAGAGGGAAATGCAAATATAATGCACTAATATGGCTGCGCAAAAACGCATTTCACGCACACTGTGCCAAAAATATCGTATGCAACTCGTGCGTACGATTTACCCACATGTTGCATAATATCTATGATCATTTTATCATAGACCGAATCCATTTCAAATCAGGCAGGTTCTACACTTGAAGTCACAGAATCTCTCGGGAAGAAAATATGTTGTTTTTTAGAAGAAATTGGGCCATACCTATTTTCGCGATTTGTGGAATAAAAATTTTCTACGAAGTTATGGCTATTTGAATTTTTTGCTTTGTTTTCATAAAAACCCAAATTTCTTCTTTATGCTTCTATAACTTTTGACCTAATTAAGATATTTAAGATTTCTTCCCAGATTCTGGTAGCGTTTATCACCTTATTTCGAAATCTGCCAGAAAATTTAAAAAAATGTTCAAAATTAACAAAATGGCGGTGTTTTTTCTGAAAATATTTATAGTCGATTTTCTTTAAAAACCCACACTTATATTTTTTGCCAATTTTTTGTTGAATTTGTACTATCATAGGGAAGACGTCGTGTGAGTTTTATGCGGGCTAAATAACTTTTGTGGCAAGAAGAATTTTTTTGTCATAAAATCGAATTTTCGCATTTTTCGAAAATAACTACAGATACGAAAAAATGTTAAGAAAATAGTTTGCACAATTAAAAAAGTTCTACAGAAAGTTCTTTTACTCATTTAGGATATCTTGCAGCATGTCCGAGAAAAATAAAAAAATTCAATTTTCATGCACAAAAAAATTTTCTTGACTCCTGGTTTATGGAAATACCCACCTTGTTATTTTGTTAAATATTTTTTAAAAATGTACGTTTATATAAAGAAGACTTTCTGTGAGTTTCACGTGGGCTAAACAATTTTATGGCCAGAAAATTATTTTTCATAAAATCGAATTTTAAATTTTTTGCTGAAACAATTTAAGTTACAAAAATAATGTCAAAACAAGAAATTGTTTGCCTAAAAAAGCTGTCGACGAATGAAAAGACGAGAGTGGAAGAAGGTACCGTCCATCCCGGGAATACAAAAATGTCATATATGGAAGATGAAGATTGATGAAGATGATATGAAAATTTCGTACATGGCCAAAACTGCTAAACATGATTGGGTTCCTAAATTATCTTCAGAATCCACTAATTCCTCTTCGGATCTCGATGACTCTAATGAAGAATCTGAAGAAATAGATAATAAAAATCTGGAAACGTGGGCCCAGGTATTATTTATTTATTTTTT
>JBAGKK010052114.1:0-10007 GCA_037177015.1 Euceroptres primus
CTATATACGCGCTCCTGAATTGGGTCGATGACACTCTACCCCCGAGCCGTGCCGTCAATCCGTTAGTCAGTGTACTTTAAAAATTGTGATTTTTGTCATTTATCTGGAAATTCTTTTTGTAACTACCCCTAGGTCTAATTTGAAAATTTGTGGATAATAGGGAGGGTTGTTGAAAATGATGCCAATAGTCAGAAATGCAATTAAAGATTTTTTGGGGACTTTGATACTTTAAACATTCTTATTTTTGACGTTTGCCTGAAAATTCTTTTTTGCATCTAGGTTAATTTCCACTCTTGTTTTAAGCAACTTTTTAAATGAACCTTTTTCAATATACTCCTATTTGGATACAAAAACGTGAGGTTATGTCATCATTTTTACAATCTAATAGCACAGAACGTTCCGGGAACATGGCACTGGGTCGTTCGGAATGTTCCAGCGGAACGTTCCCGGAATGTTGATGGAACGTTCCAATTGTCTGCCCGTCCGGAACGTTCGCAGGAAACATTAATGGAACGTTTATATTTTATATTTTTTATGAAAAATTGTTAAAAGCTGCGCAGTAGTGTTCTATGGCCTCTATAGCTGCGCAGTATTTTTTTACGGTTATGAATAATACTACTCTGCAGTTATATAAGTTTTATAACATGATTGTGAAAAAACGAAGTTCCCTTATCACCTTCCGAGATAACGATTAATGTTCCATTAACGTTCCTTGGGAACGTTCCGGATGGGCGGACATTTGGAACGTTCCATCAACATTCAAGGAACCTTCCGCTAGAACGTTCCGAAGATTGGAGTACCACGTTCCCGGAACGTTCCGTGCTATTAGGGCAATGTTTATGCTGGAATTTTGATTGAAAAAATGAGTTAGAAAGACAAAAATGACCAAAATAAAGTGAGTAATTTTAAAATCGACGTTTTTACATTTACACGAATGAATTAATCTGATCTTTATAAAAACCGAAGTCACACATAAAATAAGTCAGAATATTATTTATTATTCTGAATTATAAATCACATGAATCTATTTTTAGATAAAAATAATGTTAAATGAATTGCTTTATAATTATACTAAACGATGGAATTGTAAATTTATTATATATATCCTAGTTATGGGTATTGAATTATTTTTACTAACTTTTCAAGTTTATGTCCATTGTTCATAAAAATTGAACACTTCGCATCAGTCCGTTTTCAGTGTTTTGGTTTTGCGTTATATATAATAATTCATAAATAATAAGTAAATAAAAATTATAATTAAAGTAAACGTTAAATTAAACTTATATTTAAAAAATATTTTTCACTCGTGACAAAAATCAAACAGAAATAGTTCATACGGCGCTGACTTGTTTACGTTGTATTTATTTAAATTTACGTTGTTTACTTGTTTACGTTTAGAGACTTCTGATTTAAGTCCAAGGCCATTCAGGCCATCCCCGAAACCGGACTTAAATTGGAAGAGCAATGTAAAAAAAAACTTACGGCAAAAAACGGTCAAAAATTGACTGAATTTTTTTAGAATTTTTAGACAAGGGGAAAAGGTTAAGTTTGAAGTTTCGAGAATTAGAAAATTTCAACTAAAACGAGCTTCCAGTTGTACAAGATTTAATTAAAGCATTAAACACATGATACATATTTCTCGTGGGAAATGTTAAACGATTCCTCTTGCTTAACTGCGTCATTTTTGTAACGCATAACGAAAACATTGAAAGCGAACTGACGGAATTATCCGTTAGGGTACTGCCCGCTTTGTGGCTACGGTACTTGCGAAACTCCACTGAGCTCCCAGCTCAGCTTTCTCGTCCCCTTGGGCCCCTAACTAACGGCAACACTTCCTGGAACCCATATATCGGAGGTACACAAAGTGGAAGAGCAGTGTAAATGCAAATGATCTTGAGATGAGAAAATGTCAACAAAAAGAAAAAGAAGTAGGGGCATTTTGCGGCTAGATGGCGTTACAGTAGGCCTGGCTGGACTCTGGGGCTCGAGATTTGCCCTGTCGGGCACCTTTGCTGCATTCTTGCATGCACCCTTGCTTCAATATTACATGTCATTTCACTGCCACATTGCTTCAATATTGTGAGCAACTGTTGCCGCAACATTGCCGTCATATTTCTGTAATGTATTTTTTTCTGACTCTTTAAAAATCTAGTGAGTTTTAACTCATCTAGTTAAAAGAACATTCAAAGTATTAATTGCTTTTTATGTATTTTTCTGTTCTGCGCCAAATGATATATCAAACAAATACAGGACAAATGAGTCAACAAAATAATAAAAATTATAAACGACTAGCTGACAAGAATTTTTCACGTGCGACGCAAAGTCATGAAAGAGGGACGAGTACGCGTATATCGCGATACGTACTCGTCCCCACGCTAGTCTCGAGACTATCGGCAACTATCGGCCATTCCCCATTTCAGCCAGCAGACAGTAGAGCGACCGCTTTCTGTCGGTGCGGACTTTGAGCGAGTGTGCGCGCGAGAGAGTAATCAAACGATTAATAATAATAATAATCCATCCTCCCATCATCAACCCCGGATCGACTCACTCGAGAGATCGATCGCTCGAGCCTACAACTCGAGTGCACACAACCCTGCTCCGCGATATACACCTGCCTTGCAACAGGTACAGCTTTCGATCCAGACTTCCGGTAACCGGCGCCTGGCACCCAATCATCATCCTCCAGGCTCCGATAATCGCAGATCACCGATTTTTCACTGCAACGCACTTGCATCATTGTGTGGTAGGGAAAAGTTCTGAAACAAACGACGCGAGCGCCATCTGTCTCTTTTCGTCTCTCTCAGCATCGTCGACGTTGAACTCGGTCGGTGGTGACGTTGGAGGACGTTGATCCGAACAATGTCGCATTGCGGCCCACTATTGAGTCTCGAGTTTCCTCTTGTGTTTAACTACTGCATGGAATTACAGATGTGGAATGTGAGATTATTTCAAGTCTTCACTTTTTTTATTTATTTCGGTGCCCTAAATCTAAATTTAAATTAGTTTTGTAGAGTTATTTGGATACTAGAAGATCCAATAGTCTTCCGAGTGAGGCCTCCCTGACAGCAGTATAGGATATTTGCGGGATATCCCATTCAGGTCGCTGGTGACCCCAGGGATATCCAGGTTATCCCAGGTAAATCCCTGGATTAACCCCGCGGGATGTCTCACAGGGCGAAAATTTGGATATCCCCAGGAAAACCCGGGATGTGTTTGGGACTTAAATGGGATCTTCAAATGTCCCATGTAGGATATTCCAAAAATTTCAATATGTATCCCACATGGGACATCTGAATATCCCATTTACGTCTCAAACACATCCCAGGTTTTCCTGGGATATCCAAATTTCCGCTCTGTAGGATATCCCGCAGGGATAACCCGGAACAAGCGGGATATCTCTGGAATAACCCGGGACCTAAATGGGATATCCTGCAAATATCCTATTGCTGTCAGCGCTAATTTTCGGGACGTTCGAACTATTTGGGCTCCCCAAGGTTTGAAATGGTTGAAACATTTAGGGTCCCCTAATTTTGGGGGCTGATTATCCAAAATTGGGGGCCTTAATCTTTGGTTCCTCCAAAAATCAAGGGGCCTTAATGTTCTCAAGTCCCGAGAGTGGAGACTTTTTTCTAATGTTAGGAAAGTCTCTAATATTTAGAAAGCCAAAATATTTAAAGTTTACGCTATGTTGGGCTGTTCTAATTTTTGGATCTTCTCTAAGTTCAGACGCTTTTATTTTTAAAATTTCTGACAATTAGGCATCTTAATCTTGGAGTCGCCGCAATGTTGGGAAAGTCTTTAAATTAGGGCCCCTTATTATACAAAGTTTGTGGCCCTAAGTTGGGACACCTAATATTTGGGTTCTCCCAAAATTAGAGGCTTTGATTTTCTAAAGTCCCAAGAGTTGAGATGACTCAATATTAGGGTTCTCCCAAAGTTAAGACGCCTCAAATTTTGAAATTTTCAACAGTTAGGCGCCCCGATATTTGGAAAGTCCCTAAATTAGGGTGTGTCAATAGCTGATTACCAAAATTAGGGCGCCTTAATCTTTGGTTCCTCCAAAAATCAGGGGGTTTCAATTTTTGAAAATGCCGCAGGTGTTGAGACCCCCCAATGTTGATGGGAAAGTCCTTAATTTTGTATGTCTCAGGAATAGCAAAAGTTGAGCGTCCCTAAGTTGAGACGTCCCAATATTAGGGTCCTCTCAAAGTTAAGGCGCTTCAAATTTTGAAATTCCTGATAGTATCCAATGTTTGAAAAGAAAAATGTTTGAAATTTAGGACGACTTACTGAGCAAACTTGAGGGGCCCAATTTGCGAGACAACCCAAAACTTGGGTGCTCATTGTATATATTCGGTAAATCTTAAAACATTGGGTTTAAACATAGTCGTTGAAACATCTTAATAATTGGGGGCCACATTGTTCGAGTCATCCCAAAGTTGGGACGCTCAATTCATGCTCAACAATAATTACAATTCACATTATTCTTTTTTATCCTAAATTTCTATTTGCTTGAAAAGTATGCAACACTTGAGAATGACTAATGGCCCAAGGGTTGATTAACGATCCGCTTAGTTATAAATATCTTCTAATTTTGCGGCATTCTAAATAAACCGTTTACAAAAAAAATTTCAGGTGAATCTAACATGTAACAGAAACACGCATTTTTGACATGAATTATGACAATAATGACTCCTTTCAAAAACACAAATTGGTCACAACTCGTCCGACGAGACCGGTTTTTATATTTTTATTTTTTGAATTTTTTTTGTTATCTTTGGACTTTTAGATGAAAATTACACAGGGAGATGCATAAAAATAAAATTTTTATAGCCCTCTGATGTTAGCAGACTTTCGAAACAATTTTAAGTCTGGATGAAATTAGGGAATTAAAATTCAGAAGAATTTTTAATTTTTTGGGTGGAATTGATGTTAATTTAATATCTGAGCAAGATTAAAATGGTCTAATATCGTTTATCATTATCCTTTTACTTTGATACAAATGTGTAAAATTCTGAATTCAGAGAAAATTTACGAAAAAAGTATTGATTAAATATTTGTGCTAATACTTTCTTTTTCGCAAGGAAAATCCAGGTATATAAATCCTGTATTTACTGAAAAATCGAGAGATCAAAATGAACTAAATAAAAATTCCAAATGACCTGTAACACTAATGATTATCTTAAGACCCTGATTTGGTTTAAAATGAATCAGAAAAATGGATCAATATGAATCATTTTTCGGTTCATTTTAAATTCACTCAGAAAAAAATTTTGTTCATTCAACAAAATCGTTTACAATTATTTTATTACATTTAATTGATTTCAAAAATTATTTTCGTTAAGTGAACCAAATTTTTGTTGAGCTGACCAAACTCAATTGATTGAATCAACCAAAAATTTTGGTTGAGTCCTTTTTTTAATTTTAACAAATATTTTGTTGATTTAATCCAATATTTGGTTATTTGAAACAACTGAATCCACCAAATTATTTATGTTTGGTTAAAATTGATTTTTGGTGAAATGAACCACATTTTATTAACTAAAAAATTTTGTGAGGTTATTAACAGTTACCCAGATATTTTGTTGTCAAAACAATAACCATATTCTTTGGTTGTACCAACAAATGTTTTCTGAGTGAACCAAATCAGGTTAATTTTTCTTGCAGGTCATTTTGAACTTCTTTTGGTTCATCTTGAATTCTTGAACTCAGGTTTTTTTCTGAGTTGATTAATTTTTACACAAATGTTCTTATATTAGAAGATGATATAAAAAATAATAAAAACTGTTTCTCGTAATTGGTAAAGATGATATCGAAGTGGTAAAATCTGGAACTGGCAATTAATGCAAATTTGGAAAGGAGGAAAATTATGATGCCATTGAAATGGAGGACCAGGACTTTCAAGAGATGATGCCAGGAAAGGAGAGCGTGATCGTCAAGAGCAATTCAACTCACCCGAAGTTAGAAGACGGTAAGTATATAAATAACCGTGAATAAGCATATTTTATTAATTCCTATAACCTACACTCAAAAAAATGTCTGGTTAAATTAACCAGAATTCTGGTTAAATATGCCCTTACTAATTTTTCTGGTTAGAGTAATCAGAATTCTGGTTAAACTGACCAGAAATTCTGATTAAAACAATCAGAATTCTGATTACTTTAACCAGAAAAAATAGTAAGGGCATATTTAACCAGAATTCTGGTTAATTTAACCAGACATTTTTTTGAGTGTATATTCTATATCATTCTCCGTTCAAAGTCCATGTAAAGTAATTTTATACAGTCACTTCAAAATTGAGGGCAAACCTTTTGTAATAAGGAAAATTCATTATTATCATTATTAACGTTACTGGAACTGTATTAATTAATTCTGCTATAAAACAGTATAGCATATTATATTATTTTTCATATGTGATATCTTTTGATATATCATATATGCAATATTAAATATTTACATAAGCAATACTAACTCAACTTATATTATATCATATTACTATTATTATAGTTCTTTATAGTCATGAAAATGCTAATTGTAGTATCAGGGAGACATGATCCATCTTTTTTTCGATTTACGTCACAAGACGTCCCAGTTGTCATCGTCCTTGTCAATTTGGCCTTTCTGTATTATATATACTTTTAACTGAATGATAATATACCGTATATATGATGGCAAAACGTGGATTTCTTTTTTCTTATTTGTAAACACTCGGCATTATTAACGACCTTCGGATCTGCATATCATTCCCTTTTTGACATTTCATTTTTCTCGGAATATGCTTCATCAAAATGAGGATGTGTTATATCATGTCCATTATATATTCTAATGAGCGGTTGATGACAAAAAAATAGAGCATCTTGGGAATCAGAAATAATATAACTCAAAAAATAATTCGAAAAGATATAAATAAGTGTAAAAATATGTAAGATATGAAAAACCCTGGTTAAAAAAATAAAGCATATTATTTAAAATATTATATTTAAAAAAGGAGGCACATAATGCGTACATCGAAATAATATCAAGGCCATTTTAAGCGGAATTTTTCTGCACGAAAGGAACGATATCTTTTTCACGCAACGATCATCGATCTATAACGTGTTCCTTATCCACTGTATTTACTAATTAATTCCAAAAAGATACACAGCCGACATTTTTTCTCAACATTTTCTACTTATTTTAAAATTAAACACAAAATATACGACTACAGTATTCAATATTCAACATTCAATTATTCATGCCTCTGCTTATTCACGCGGTCATTATTGATTCTTACGTTACGCACGGTATCTTAAAATAATTTTGCAAAAGAAAAAGTAACCATTAATCTTCGAAGCAGTCGCATCTCAGTGACATAAGATAATCCCTCTTATAGAGTTCCTTCTCCATCTTCATTTCTTTTTTCTTTCTGTCAGAAGGCTGTATTTTAAGTGGGTAATTTAAAGTAATAAATGTTTTTATACATTGTTGCATAAAAATTTTGTATAATAGTTGGATAAAAATATATATTTTATTTTTATAGCTTTTGTCGCAGTTTATAAAATTGATAAAAATAAATTTGATACAAAATAATTTATTACGCTGTTACAAAACTGTCACTGCTAAGTTTTTTTACACTCATAAATCTGAATTAATAATTTTCTACTAATAAAATAGTTCCGAATTGTTTACCAATTGATTTTTAAGCATTTCTAATAATTTTTAGTAGAAAACTACTAATTCGCTTTATAAGTGAATCAATACTACGTGAATTAAAGGTTTCATATTATGAATTAGTAGTTTTCTACTAAAAATTTTCTACCTCTAATTCAGTAGAACTGTACTAAAGTTTTCTACCTCTAATTCACGTAGTATTAATTCACTTATAAAGCGAATTAGTAGTTTTCTACTAAAAATTAGTAATTTTCTATTAAAAATTATTAGTAATTTCTTACTACAAATTATTAGTAGTTTTGTACTTCTGAAAATATGTCGACTTGTTCACCAATTGATTTGTAAGTTTTTCTATTAATTTTTAGTAGAAAACTACTAACTCATAATATAAAACTACTAATTCACTTAGTATTAATTCACTTACAAAACGAATTAGTAGTTTTCTACTAAAAATTCGAAATCTTCTACTACATATAAATAATTATTAGTAGTTTTGTGCTAAAAATGAATAATTTTCTACTATAAATTATTAGTCGTTTTCTCTTAATGAAATATGTAGTGTTGAATTGTTTACCAATTGATTTGTAAATTATTCTACTAATTTTAAGTAGACAAATACGAATTCATAATATATGACTACTAATTCACTTAGAATTAATTCACTTTAGTAGTTTTATACTATGAATTAGCAGTTTTCTACTAAAAATTAGTACATAATTTTCTACTATAAATTATTAGCAGTTTTCTATTAAAAATTAATAATTTTCTACTATAATTTTTTAGTTGTTTTCTTCTAATGAAATAATGTCGAATTGTTTATCAATTGATTTGTAAGCTTTTTTCTATTAATTTTTAAAAGAAAACTACTAATTCTCTTAGTATTAATTCAGCAGATCACTTATTAAGCGGATTAGTAGTTTTCTACTAAAAATTAGTAATTTTCTACTATAAATTATTAGTAGTTTCCTACTAAAAATGAATAATTTTCCACTATAAATTATTAGTAGTTTTCTACTAAAGATTAGTGGAAATGCTTACTAAAGTAATTAGTAAACGATTCGGCAGTATTTAATTAGTAGAACTGCACTAATTCAGATTTAGAAAGACACAATTTAATAGCTAACTATCGCGTATTTTAGTTTCATCTTCAGCAAAAATTTGCGCAAAATAAGCAGCAGAGATAATATTCCTCGTGGATGACCCAAGGACCATGCAATTCCAGTTCTATTTTAAATATTTATTATCTTGAAGGAAGGCTTCCTGCTTTAATTTTAATATATTAACTTGACTTTGCTTAAACCTTTTAATCTTCCATTACTGTTATAATTACTTTTTTTCCATCAATTATTTATATATTTGATGATATATTTATATATTGATGATATATTTGTTCTTATCTAATAGTGCCGATAATTTCACAACTTTACAACAATTTTAATGTCTAAGGTTACTAATTTTAAATTTTCTATCAGTTTTAATTCATTCGTGTCAAATTGTCTCGTTTATGACAGTTAAATACTGAAGAAGCTTTTACTGAATGGCGTTTAAGTGAGTTACGTTTTCCTTGGTCAATGCATTTCGTTCCAAAGACAACATAGAATTTTTACACTCGATAAGGAAGCTTTGTCAGTTTCGATAATTTCAGTTTGTAAATTATGTAGACCCACATTACTGAAGAAAAAAAGTAATTAGATGTTATCTCTTTTGTTAACTGCAAACCGAAGTAAATTTCGATCCTTTTCAAGGTTGAGCCAGCATTTCTAAAATGAATATGAATGAATGCTAAAGATAAAATGTCACAAAAGAGCCAGTGGCTTATGCGCAGTCAAAAATTAAGTTGGCTATATTTAACCTTGTTATCTGTTTGAGGAATGAGTCGATTTTAGATTAGGGTGGCGCTGAAAAATTGAAAGCCGTATTTTCCAAAACGGTATGCGTCCAGTTTTTTCTTCTCAGTGAGAGAAACTCCCTGGAATTTTTTCAAATTTTTAAAAAAACTTTTAGTAGGATCGGAAAGTTTTTAAAATTTTTCAAATTTGTTCTATGCGTGCAAGAACTACAGAGCATTTTTTTATATATAATTTTAGGTAGCAAGTAAGACTAGAAAAATTCAAAATGACAAAAAAAAATCTGCCCGGCCCCCTTCGGGGGCGCGGGCGCATTCTCATCGCGCGCTTCGCGCGCGGCTCGCTGCGCTCGCAAGTTTCAGCGCACCTAGGGCGCGCGGAGTGGCCGTCGCGCTTCGCGCTTCGATATTATTAATCGTCGCGCTACGCGCTTCGATATTATTGAACGTCGCGCTTCACGCTCCGTTATCGTTTCACCTCGCGCTGCGCGCGATATCCTTATAGCTCGCG
>JBAGKK010052125.1:0-10007 GCA_037177015.1 Euceroptres primus
ACTTTCAAATTGTGAACTTCGCGAAATCAGAAAAACAGTCCGTCCGAAAAAATTGCAGATGAAGTTTGTTAATTAGCGTATAAGTATGTATTTTATTTCATTAAAGAAAATAACATGCGAACAAACATATCACTTTTCGATGTGTCGTATAAACGTATATCCAAATTCAAATCACACTGAGGAAGTCGTACGTCGCGCGCATGGTAGTACGCCCGCTTGAAGCGTGTAACGGCTTCAGTAAAAAATTCATTATTCAACAACTATTTATTTCACCACTTTGAAATTTTTGCAGTATATTCTGGAATGTGTTTAGAATATTAATCCACAAAAAAAAGTGAAAAAATTAGGTCTCTTTTTAGAAAATCTCTATTTGTTTATAAAAATGCCTAATTTATTTATGAAAATTCAATTAAACAATTTTTCAGTATACTTCATTTCGAAGTTCGGAATCAACCGCATATTAGATGAAATGTTTGAAATTTTTTTGATGAATACTTTTTCAGTTATAAAATAGTTAAGACGATCATTTTTTTTAACACGATAATTTTCAAAAATTTATTTCTCGGAAATTTTGCATAACATATTGAAATAAAAAAATACGAATCAAATATTTTTCAACAAAGAACGAAAAAAAAAATTTCACGCAAAAAAAAATTAAGGGGGTAAATCTCCCGTGGAATGACCCATATATATATTTTTAAAATCCTGTGATTTATTTCTATTAGTTTTTCTATTATCAAGGTTAGTAGACACTGTTTCTCCATAAGAGACCGTGTTAAATTAATAAATTATCAATTACTAAACTATTTAGTAAAAAAAACTAAAATTCTGTATGCAATTCTATTAAATTAAAAGATGTGATTGCTCAAATCAAAGTTTTTTGTCATTTCCTTATACCTGTCCAATTTTTCCTTAAATGATTTTTGATTCTGAATCGAATGGAGGGCTTGAAACTGGGAGGGCTTTGGCCACTGGAAGGGGCTAAAAATCGACGTTGTAGACCTTTTTCTCAAGTCCTCAAAAAAAATATTTTTGCATTACGTCTCTCAGTGTGCAAAGTTCTCACAAGGTGCGAGAAAAATCTTCGCACACTACGAGCATGCGCATCGGGCACGTGTTAGCGAGAGCCTGCTTTCACATATAATTTTGGTGTAAAAATTAGAGGTGGCGATTTTTAAAGTACCGAAGTCAAAAAGATTTATAACTCTGACTATGTGTCAGAGTTATCCCGGGTATATTGGGACTATTCCGATATCCTTTGGAAACAACGCCTATTAATGACAAGTTTTTCAATTGTACCTAGATGTGGAAGATAATAATTCCTATGTCGTTATTTTACTTTAACTTATACACTATTTATTATATACACTAGAAATTCAATTTTTCCTTAAGATGTATATTTTTTCGAACTTGTTCTTTTACTCAAATTTTGATTATTCCCACACACACACACACTTACTAGCTAATAATGGAGGAATCAATTAATTTAGTGAACTAAATGTCTTTTTTTGTGTAGTACGGAAAGGAAGCGTGGCAAGGCTGTAAAGAAAGTAGTTATTTTTCTTTCGGTAAATGTAGACAGAACCTGTAATACCGTTGAGTCCCAGCCGATCACATAATTTTCAGCTGTATCCTCAGCTGATCGGCAATGCTACCAACGCTTGAAAAAATATGAACAAGTCTGCGGTGTTGCTACGCTAATTAGCCAATTTTAAAAATGAAAAATTTACTTATTATCAATAATAAAATTCAAATTATGAAATAACTTTATATTTGGGAATATATTTACTCCATATTAACACTGTGATGTGGTGATTTTCACACATCACTTTTGTGAACTCACCTTCCCGGAAGAGTTATTTGGAAGTTGAATTCGCGATATTAAGATCCCAGAACAGAAGTCCAACTATTTCAAAAGAAGAACTCTCTGTAATTTTAAGTATGATTCTAATTTGTTGGATTTAAATTATTTATCATGCACTCGAGCGACATGACCTATCTGAGGGATCCTATTGATTAGTTATTATGAAATAGACCCAAATAGTCAGAAAGAAGACCGAGGATTATCAGTTTGACGGAATGGAAGATCCGATATTATTCATATTCTCCCGCCAAGCCAAGTAGAGGGCAGCAGCGCGTGGACTGGATGGACAACTGAAGGGCGGACCTACTGTTCTGCGAACCTGGCGTTTAATCCTAAACGCGTTGAATGCGGTAAATCCTTAAACCTTCGATTTTCTGTTTCAATCAGGTGGGTTTTTCTTCTACCCTTTGATCGATTTTGCGCGCGCTTTTTTTTCGCCTGTGAATCTTTTGCGCCTTTTCTCTCTCCCCTAATCCTATTCATTTGTCTCCTAGGTTGTTTTGAAGCTATTTTCTCCCACCGAATGTTTATTCTCCTGCGTATTTAGATATTCTTCCCGGCTAGAATGTTCTAGAAACCACTCCATTCTCAGTGCCGCATCATCCATTCCTTGTGCCCTTATATTTAATTTGTTTAACGTATTTTTCCTATTGCTTTTTCTTTTATTTTGTAATAATTGATATTTAATTATTGAGGGTCTCTGATATATTCAAATTCGGTCTCATTTCCTGCTGTTGATCCTTTAAAAAAAAAGATTCCCATTTCTGAGTAAATTTAACCTACAAATGAGTTACCCCTCGCGGCTAACTGGCGCCCGATATCGTAAGTTCTGAATAGATTTAGAATTTGATTCATAGAATTTTGTGCCATTTCTAGTGTCAAGTTTTAGACCGATCTTGCTGACAAAATGCGCCCAACGTGGTGCAGAATGCTATCGAGCTGTTATAGCGTTCTGACAACAGCCATTTTTTATTTTGATTGTGTAAAGTTTGAAATTTTATAGAACCCATATTTAGGAAAATATGGGTTCTATAAATATTATTTGTGATTTAAGTAAAATCACTTGCACATCACAAGCTCAAAATTTGAAATCAGCATCAAATTCCCGTGCTGGAAAACAGAAATTATATACTAAGGGTCGAGAAATTACTGGTCTGAGAAATAACCTGTAAATTTAGTGGTAATTGAATTCAATAACTTTCTGATTAAATACAAACTGAGTTAGAGTGAATTTTTTTTATGTCAGTAATTATAACTCGTGATTATTGACTTTTGTAGTTAAATTTTTAAGAGTTTGATCTGCTCGAAAAAGTTCAGGATTTATGTTCTCGAGATTGATTATGAATATGAGAGTAAGACGGTCTGAATGGCCCTCAATAATAAAATGTCAATTATTATAAAAATAAAAAAATAAAGCAAAAGGAAAAATACGTTAAACAAATTAAATATAAGGGGAAAGGGTACTGAGAACTCTCTAACGTTTTGATCCTCCTTGCGTTATTTTTCTAAGAGAAGCGATTCAGAAGCTCATGGAGTTTGACGCAAGAAGGGGCACCTAAGGGAGTTGCTAAGTATAAGAGATTTAGTATTTTTATTTTATTCGAAAATCGCAAACCACGGTTTTCAGTAATTGTCAAAAAAGTAAACCGTGTGATACTTTCCAATCGCTTCCAAAATAAAAAGACGGTTCTTAAGTTTAATCTAAATTTTCTACTCACTTGATGGGTAGAAAATTCGGACGAACGATCAAGAGAACCGATCTCACAAAGAAATTGTGGATGCGTGAAACAATTCAGGGCGTTCAATTTTAAACTGCCCGAATCACAGAAACGAACTTTAAGTCCACTCCGAATTTGCGGAGTTTGTTGATGGCTAGGATAGGAATCCTGTTGGAGTTGAGAAATTAAGTGGAGTTCAGATATAGCACTTCGTCTGCCAATATTTTCTTAATCTGCAGAATTTAATATAGGAAATAATTGGCAACTGACACCTTGGCAGTGTTGATCACGTCAAGGAGATAGCTTAGGGTACAGAAAACCCCGCTTTGTAAGTAAATCTAATTGAATATATATCTAATATCTAATATTGAATATTTCCAGATTTTCAACTTTAAGAGGAGCTCGTCTGAGGAATCTACAAGATTATCGAGTCATTTCGAACGTTCTTAGAACGTAGATGAAGATTAAAAAATGATAAAGTGTCGTTTGTGATCATTCTCGTCTCAGTGTTGCCCACAATCATAATTAAATTCAGTTTTAACAATCCAAGGGGTTTATGGAGCGAAATTAATCAATATTAGAGGAAGTAATTTGAAAAAATTAAATTTCGAATAAGCTTAAAAACGCGATTCTTTTATTAATGACAATTTCATTTCCTAGCACAATTGAGAACAAAGTCAGTAATTGTCCTCAGGATATTGTGATAAGAAAGATTAAATTAGCTTAAAGAGCAAATATTTGTTGGACCAATTTCCAACAAATCGCACTCGAAGCTACAGCTTTTTGATTTACAAATAAATAATATTGTCTAGATGAATTAAAAAACCAGAGGAAATCTAAATTAAAATAACTTGAATTGTTAATTACAAAAGATTAAAACCAAAGAGTTTGAGATTTTAAAAGTTTCAAGGCTGCCTTTTTGCGCCGAAACGTTTTTCATGAAGCCGCTATCTTAATCGAGACAAATAATTGAATTCAATCCATAATTGAATTCCAAATGATTTTGTGTATACAGATTTATTGATGCATTTATTTCATTGATTTTATGGTTTTATGAAAATTGATATTTATGCTTGATTTTATATTGTTGTGCATTTTGAACTTAGTTCCGAGTAAAGGCCCAATTTAGACAACTCTAGAGTGGGTACAGACACTGAGAATCAATAGATAGATTCAGATAAAGATAAATTTAGATCCCAAAAACTTTGAATTTTAAAATGAAAATTTAGAAATAGAACAGATTTTTCCTGTAAAAGTTTGAGTTGAATTAGAAAATTAAATTGGTTCCATTTTTCAAGTTAAAGTTAATTCTGTTTATTTTGGAAATAAATTTTATCAACAACCTAATCTGATTCTCTAGAATCTCCAGAAGGTAAAAACCACCGTACTAACGTTCTATTATACTGAGTCACGGCTATGAGTCACATGCCGGAACACGCCAGAAACCAGAAAGCTGATTGAAATCATTTCTTGTGAATGGCTCGATTCTCAAGACGTTACGACTCGCACGCGTTTCCAATAAGCTTGCTCGGAAACAAGCTTGTGTTCGACACTCGGGAAGCAAATGAAATTTTCCGCGTTCACTTTTGGTTTTCCCCACTTTCGCTAGCCCCCACAACTCTACTCGATTGAGACTTACGGACTTTTCACACTGCTTAACTATCTCGGTACGTGTAGGTTAAATTCTTGGGTGCTTTAAATCGTTTCTCGTGTTATTAGAAATTGATCATCATGTCTCTTCCGGAGGTTTTCAATGAATCTTCAACCACGGAACAAATGGAGGACTGGCTTTTAGAATTAGATGAAAATAAAATTAGAGTTATTAGAATAATTAGAACTTTCGCTTTCGGGGTCCAAAGAGCAAAAATATAGGCGACTCCAAAGGATAGTTTTCTTGCTGAAGGCTTCTCTACGACGTTTCCGAGTTCGGATCGTTGCTTGGTAATTTCGCGACGAGATATAGGAAATATATCCGATGCTGAATCGGTACCTAGTCAGGCCGGTAGTATATTCTTAGTACAAGCCAATTTGCACCATCCCGCTACAGTCATCGCAAGTAGCTTGTCAGTTAATCAGTTAGTTAGTTAGTTAGTTATGGAAATCGTTTTCCTACGTCGTGAATCTTACCGATGGTGGGGGGCGGGGCAAAAAGGTGTCTCTGGGAAAATCAGTCTAAAGGCTACAATTTTAATCCAATTTTAATGTTTTTTTTAAATCAAAGCTAATAAAATTCGGTCTACAGGAATCTACAGCAGACATGCCCAGCTAGTGAGAATTCCCTTCGTGAACGCATGTTCTGCTTCTACCTCTATTTCTCGTGGAGAGCGGGAGTGGTGGTTGAGACGCGTGGCCATGTCTTCTCTAGTGACGTCACGTAGACCCGTAGATACGAAATATCTGCCGGTGTGTTTGGGGGCGACTAATTTTTCAATATAAAATTTTAATAGTAACTAGAGTTTTAATTATTTTATTTCAGCTTTTTTACATTTATTTTCAATGAAGGTAATTGAAAATAAAAGTTTACAAAGTGTTTCTTTGTTTTGTACATTATTATTGTAATGTCACCTTTTTTTTACATTGTATGTACAATGTACATAAATGATACTGATACTTTTTGAACTTTGAAGTATAACAATATATTAACATCATGCACCAGGTAGAAAGGTAAGTTATAGACATGAAACGTAATTATAAAATCTCAATGCTATAAGAAGCATTAAATATTATAATAAATAAAATATTCGAAATATTCGAGCCTACTGCGTTGATATGTTTAAGTTTAAGACTTTAAGTCTTTAAGACTTATTATCAGGACAGGTAGTTTTCAAGCAGGATATTGCTTAAACTGCAGTCAGGTGCATCTTACGGTAGGAATGCCATAAAAACGCAAAAGTTTTACAGGTGAGGGAGACAAGAATGTTGAAAGTTTGAAGACGTCAGTTTACATAAAGTTTTCGTTGGGATTAGTGCCATTCGGAAAATTCAGTTGTGCAAAAGCAAAATTTAAGAATAGTGAACGACATTATTTTTTCTAGAAATACATTAATGAAAGGCGAGATAGAAGGTAATTATTACATTCTCATTTTAAATACATCAGTGACTAAGCTACAAAATATTATGCAAAATCTCATTTTCAAATGCTGATTTATCGTGGTTAAAGTTTTGGGAAAAGTTTCTTAAAATGAATTGTTTATAATTAAACAACTTATAGTGCAAGATTTGTAAACTTAAAAATCTAAATTACAAAGAACCAAAAATTTAATGTTCCTTATTATTAAAGGTTGGCAGTACAAAACTAGATAACTACAAGTTTTATCAAAAATTGGTCTATTGCTTAAGCTTTTGATACCGGCTTATACAGCAAATACATTGTGGTAAAATGATTTTTGTAAAATCTAATTTTTTGATAGAATAATTTTTAAAAAACATTTTAAATACATTTGAGTTACAATTGTAACGTAGTAATGATTTCTCGAAATTATTAGCGTATAATAAAATAATAATGTTATTTTTTATTTGTGGCAAAAAAGTCATGTTATACTGTGATATCGCGATATAATTGTGATTGTTAAAAAAAATTTTAATACATTTGAGTTACAATTGTAACGTAGTAATGATTTCTTGAAATTATTAGCGTATAATAAAATAATAATGTTATTTTTTATTTGTGGCAAGAAAGTCATGTTATACTGTGATATCGCGATAAAATTGTGATTGTCGCGGAAAAGGATCCCTTTTTTCTATCAAAAACTGTTTTTCTCATGCAACATCGTCATATCTTGGAAAAAGTTTTTATTTTTTAATTAAACTTTTCACGGCTTAATTTCGCAACACTTCATCTTTGGAGTGGAATTTTTTTTCATCTTAAAACAGTCATTTTAAATGTACAGCATGCTTTTTCGTTCATCTAAGAAGTTCGCATTTTGTTATGGTTATCTAGTTCCGTAATGCCACCCTTCAATTTTTTTCAACGTCTCCTTTTTTTAAAAATTGTACAATAGGATGAAACACATTTTTTATATGTTGCGTATATTCATAATTCACATTACAGTTGCACGTTCAATACAAAATGAACTCTCATGGAGAGATAAAAACTCTACAAAGAAGCAGGATCGAAATTGGGAATTGGAAAACTTCTGCCTGTATTTGCCGTTGACTCGTTACAATAAAACCTTTACATTTTGTTGTTTAATATGTGTTAAATAATTTACAAGGGCCGATAATGCAAGGAAGCAATATTGTACTAAACATCGTTCAGACATTGAATATTTATTCAAAGGAGATGAGGGCCGCACAGAAAATTTTAAAAATCTGAAACAACGATACATAAGAAGGAAGGAACATTTAGGTACTTATTCCAATTTCGACTTTTTTCTTTAATCATCCGAAGCACAGTAGTATTTAGTATAAACTCAGTTCCATCGTCATATAACGTCATCGGAAATGCAGTCCAGTGTTTCAGAATCCAGTTCGCAATTACCCTATTGGGTGTTCAGTGTCACAATCGCCCAGCAGCTCATTCTCATCATTGGCTTTACTCAAGGTAGCATGATAAAGCAGTATGCCATTGTGATGGCAGAATGCTTTGAATTGCACGAATCTGTCAACAAATTTAAAAATGTTGCTCTGTCAAGATCTCCCGTTCAGCGAAGAGTAACAGATTTATCTGCCAACGTTGTCGATCAATTGAAGCTTCTGTTGACACAATGTAAATTGTTCCTTTACATAAAACGACAAAAGGGTCTGATGTTTACGAAGCTTTTGTAAAAACAGTCGATCAATTCGGAGGCTTTGATAAGTGTTCAACAATTATCACTGACAGAGCAAAAGCAATGACAGGTTACATAACTGGACTAATAAGAAGAGAGCATTGTTTGATTTGCATGCTTATTTGTTGCCTTATCCACTAAGAAGCATTGTGCGGAAAGGCATTGAAGGCAAAAGAAACCATGCGAATAGCTGTAAAAATAACGAACGCAATTAGGGGGGGTGGGGCATAATTCGTTGAAACTTTTCAAAGAGTTTTTAAATGAATTAGAATCTTGTTACAGTGACCGTCGTTTGCATTGCGATGTCAGGTGGTTAAGTGCTGGGAGATGCTTAGAAATTTTCTTCGGAAAATTTTTTGTTAAAACAAAAGAATGCTTAGAATTCCAAGAAAAGTTTCTGGATCCGTTATTTCTGAGTGAAATCACGTTTCTCACAGACATAACAAAACACTTAAACGTTTTCAACTCATTCATGCAATATTTTCACAATTATTGCAACACGTAAAAAATCTTCATGAGGCCTTAAAAGAATTCACGTGTGAATTGCATCAAAATAATCTGAAGCACTTCCCAAGTTGTAAGGAAATAAAGGAGGAATTCCCTGAGTTGAATTTCGAACAATATGCTTTAAACCTTATGAGTATTCAAAATGAATTCTAGGTAAGGTTTGAAGACTTTGACATTTTTAAACCTGATCTGTACCTTTTAAACCTAAATCGGAAAGAAAATGCAAGGTCAGAATTAAGTGCTTTTCAAGATGACTATCGTTTCAAGCGTAGGAAGTTGTACGCAGAAAATTTATTTTGTTTATTACCGGAAAAAGATTATCCGAAATTAAAAGAATTCGGATTACGAATTTTTTCAATGTTTGGATCGACTTATCAGTGGTGAGATTATCGAAATATCACTGGTAAGATTATCTTTAACAGAAATAACTCCCGACATTGAGTTGTTGAAGCAAAAATCTTGAAAAAGCAATTTTTGAATAATTTCTTCTATTTACTATTTATGATCAGGATCATGATCGTGATATCTGGACGAATTGTTTCTCCAAATTATGTCCAAATCTGATAATATTTATATCAACATCGGGGGGGGGGCAATTATTATTATATTATTAGGTTCATTAAATAGTAAAGAACAAGTGTTATCAAAATATTCAATATTATACAACAAAGAAACACTTTGTAAACTTCTATTTTCAATTACATTCATTAAAAATAAATATAAAAAAACTGAAATAAAATCATTAAAACTCTAGTTGCTATAAAAATTTTATATTGAAATGTGCTTAGGGGAAATATCTGCAGGGGCAGATATTTCGTATCTACGGGGCTACATGACGTCGCTAGAGAAGAGATGGCCATACGCCTCTACCACCACTCCCGCTCTACACGAGAAATAGAGGTAGAAGCAGAACATGTGTTCACGAAAGGAACAAAGCTGGGCATGTTTGATCAGGATAACAAATCAATTTACAGGCCGCAATTTTTTAGATCAAAGCTTTTTTAGATCAAAGCTAATAAAAATTGGTCGAGGCCGATTTTTGAAAAAGACTTTTCAAAATTTTATATATTTTTTTATTATTATTATTATTATTATTTATCGGCATTTGGAACTCGAAAGTTCATTGCCTCATCTACCCGAGACCGCCAC